>CAUYRH010103344.1:0-13492 GCA_963574655.1 Perodicticus potto | reverse complement strand
AGCCTCATCACCCTTATCCCAGTGGCCATATACCCTGGCCTTTGCCCCATGGCCTTATTGCCCTGGATTCAATCCTTTCACTATGGGTCACGGATGATGTCTACTGGTGGTGGTTCCCCGGAAATTGTGCCCTTGACCTCGTGTCCCTGGCCGTTCACCCCAGACTACATGTTGTGTCCACCACCCGGCACTGTGCCCAGTCCGTGCCCCCCACCCTGTCCTGCCCTGCCCCACCCCACCCCGAAAACCTTCCTCCCTGGACTAATCACCGTGGCCTTCGTTCCTGGATTTTGACCTCCTCTCCCTCCATGGCCTTATTCTCTGGGCCTGATCTCCCGGCCCCTGTTCCAGGACCATGTGACCCTGCCCTTCCACTGACCATATCCCACTGGCCTTACCCTCCTGGACATATAGCTGTGGCTTCACTGGCCTGTTTATGTCTAAGTGTCCTTGTTCCTGTGTCCTTACTTCCCTTAAGGTACTGGTCAAATTCACAGACTCCATTTCCCTGGCCTTTGCTCCCAGTCATATCGCTTTGAATTCAATCATTTGACCATAGGACATGGGCACTGTCTATTAGTTGTATTTTGGAACATTGTGCCCTTGTCCTCCTGTCTCTGGTCTTGTGCCCCTGATGACATGTTCTGTTCAATATCCTGGCCCCTGCCCAGCCCTTGCCCCTCTATGCAAGTCATAATCCCCTGTCCTCATCTCTGGCTTCGTCCCCATTATTTCAGTGGCCACATACCCTGGCCTTATATCCCTGGGCATGTCCTATTGTATATTTCCTCTTGACCATTGGTTACTGGTTGTAGATATTGGTGTTGTCCCACCAGCTGTTTTGCCCCTGGCCTTATCTCCATGCCTTTAAGTCCATGAGCACATCCCTTTGGCCTTCTCTTGTGACCATGTTCCCCTGGCCTCCTTGCCCTGTCATTGTCCTCTTGGTCCAAGAGGCCCTTTTTCCTGGCTTGAAACTGGAAGCTCTGGACCATGCCCCCTCGACCTGGGATTTTGGACCATTTGTCCTGGCTTTAAGCCCTGGCTATATATCCTGGCTGTATCCTCCCTCCCTTATTCCCTTGGCCTTAATATTTGGCTTTGTCTTGCCAGGATCATGCCCATGACCCCATGTCCCCCATCAGTGATGCCTCTGGCCTTATCCTCAGGACCACGTACCCCTGCCTTTACCATGGACTGTATCCCACTGACCTTACTCTCCTGGACATGTAGCTGTGGCTTCAGTGGCCTGACCATATCTAAGTGTCCTTGTTCCCGTGGCCTTACTTTAATGTGCTGGCCATACACACAGACCCCATTTCCCCGGCCTTTGCCCCCTGGCCATATCACTCTGGATTGAATCCTTTGACCATAGGTCATGGGCAGAGTCTATTGGTGGTATTTCCCCAGAAATTGTGTCCTTGACCTCATGTCCCTGGCCTTAGGGTCTGATCACTTGTTCTTCCCACCACTTTGCCCTCTGCCAGCCCCTGCCCCACACTCTACCTCTCCCTGAAAACCTTCTTCCCCTGGCCTAATCCCCTTGGTCTCTCCCCCTGGCCTTAGTTCCTGTCTTTTGAACTTCTTTCCGTCCAAGGCCTTATTCCCTGTTCCTGATCTCCCTGGCCCTGTTTCCAGGACCATGTGCCTTTCACCTGTTACCTGGCATAGGTCGTTGACCTTAGACCCCGGGACTCACAGCCTCGGCTTTATTGACCACACCATATTGTATTGAACTTGCCCCTGCCCTCTTCCCCCAGCTTCAAAGCCCTTATCCCAATGACCACATACCCTGGCCTTTGCCCCTGGCCATATCGCCCTGAATTCAATCCACCACGCAAACCGTAATTCCCTGCCCTCATCCCTGGCTTCGTCCCCATTATTTCAGGGGCCACATACCCTGACCCAATATCCCGGCCCATGTTCTCCTGTATATATCCCCTTGACCAAAAGTCAATGGCTATAGGTATTGATGTCCCCCAGGCCTTTATGTACCCAGTCTTATCTTCTTGGCTTTAAACCCATTAACACATTCCTTGGGCCTTATCTTGTGGTCTCATTGCCCTATCTCCTCTTGGCCCAATTGTCTTGGCCTTCTGACCTTGGCCCTGATTCCTGACCTGAAATCCAAAGCTCTGGTCCTCGACCCTTTGGCTTAGAATTTTGGACAGGTTCCCCTGGCTTTAAGCCCTGGCTGTATCTTTCTTCCCAAACACCTTTGGCCTTACATGTTGGCTTTGTCCTGCCAGGCTCATGCCCATGACCTGTGGACCTGGCCGTGACCCCGTTGGCCATGTCCCTGGCCTTATCACTGACCATATCCCACTGGCCTTACCCTCTTGGACATATAGTCGTAGATTCATTGGCCTGATCATATCTAAGTGGCCTTACTTCTGTTAAGGTACTGGCCATATTACACAAACCTTAATTACCTGGCCTTTGCCCCTTGGCCATATTGCCCTGGATTGACTCCTTTGACCTTAGGTTATGGGTGGAGTCTATTGGTGTTATTTCCTGGGAAATTTTGCCTTCGGCTTCATGTTCCTGGCCTTAAGCCTCTAACCACTTGTTTTCACCAGTGCTTTTCCTCTTCCCACATTAAGCCCCATCTCGAAAACCTTGTTCCCATGGCCTAATTGTTTTGGTATCCTGTCTCTGACCTTATATCCTGGATTTAAGCTTTTGGCCATATCCCCAAAGCCTTAAATGCCTCTGGTCTTATTTCCCTGGCTCTATTGTCTGTCCTCAACCCCCAGGCCTCATCCCTTTGGCCCATTTCTACTGATCTTATGCACTAAGCCTCAGTCGTTGGTCTTGGCCTTAAAATATGGCTGTGTGCCCCTCCTAACATATGTCATTGGTCATCTCTGGGGTTTGATTCCTGGTGTGATGCTCCTGGATTGAACCCACTAAGCATATCCCCTCATTGTGCTTAGTTAGAGTTTAATCGTTTCCCCAAGGCCATGTCCCCTTGGCTTTCTCTACTAGGTGTAATTCTCTTGGCCTTAAGTGCTTGGTCTCATCAACCAAGTTTATATCTGTGGCCTTACTCAACTGACCCCTATCTCAGTAGTCACATACCCCTGGCCTCACGACACTGGACTTACCTCCCTGACTTTGTGTTGAACACATAACATTATGTTGGACTTAGCTCACTGGCCTCATCTTCCTGGCCTTCTCCCCGTAATCTTGTCCTGTGGCCTCAACCCCCTGAGCATATGCCATTGGTCTTACCTAGTGGCTGAGTTGCACTGGCCTCATCCTCCTGCCCTTTCGCCCTTGGTTGTATCTCCTTATCTCTTCACTGTGGCCCTATCTTCCTGATCATGTGACTTTGGCCTTATCTGGTTGGCTGTTCACCCTGGCCTTAGGGCGCTGGCAATTGCCATTTGTCCTCCCCCATACACGTCTTCCACTCCTCCTTTGTGACCTCTGACCCTGGCTTGATCCTCTTGGCAGTGGCATTTCTCTGATCTCGTTCCCTTTTCCTCATGGCCACATACACTGGCCTTATTTTTGTGGCCTTTTTCACCTGGCCATGTCTCCCTGGATTTAGCACCATGACCCCAGGTCATCAGCTGTAGAGAATTGGTGTTGTCCTCTAGGGCTCCATCGCTCGACCTTTTCTTCTTGGAGTGACCTCTCTGTTTTTCAGTGAATCTTTAGTCTGTGGAGAGAAACAGGGAGTCACAGAGTAGAAGTCCTCAATGCGGAGGGCAGGAGCTAGTGCTGGGCATAGGGCGAATCTGTGATGATGAGTACATTAGGTCCAGGTTTCCCTGGAGGTGGATTTGGGATACACAGATTCCTGAGTAGGTTACTTGACATCTGGCTTCCAGTGTGTAGTGGGGCCTGGGCAGTACAGATGGGGCTGGGTGGAGAGTGGTGAGGGATTGCACATCAGAGGGGCAGCCACGGGAGAGGGATCTGAGGGCAGGAGGGAGCCTCAAGGTGTGGAGATCTTAGCAGGAATGGGGGAACAGAAGAAGTATGGAAACAGAAGGCTTGTTGCAGTGGCTGAGGGCTGAACTCCATGGGGAAGCAGAGAAGGCTTGTTGCAGTGGCTGAGGGCTGAACTCCATGGGGAAGCAGAGAGCCTTCTGTGGTAGGAAGTGGTGGGGTAGTGTGGACTGGGTGTCCTGTGCCTCTTTCTGCACTGCCGTGTAGTTGAACTTGTGCCAGTGAACTCTCTCCATGTGCACCTGCAGGCGTGAGAGGAGGAGCATCACCAATTCAAGGCTGGTTCAACTTGGGTGAAACTCACATGAAATTGCTAGCACACCCAAAATTGTGATTTGACCTCATGTCCCAACAATTAAATTCTATTTTATCTATCTCAAAAGAGGATCAAGTCCCTTTTGACGTGAAAGCGACTGGTTCTGGAGTCAGTAAGAATTGATTATGGGACACAATCGGGTAAGTTTACATCCATTTTATAATGTTGTGCCTTTCTTAGAAGTAGTTTTACTTTATTTGTTGTGTCCTGCTGTATGTTCTGGTTTAGGATCAGACAGCAGGCCTCAGCGGCTCTGGAAGGGAACGTGGTAAGAGTCACATGAGTTTCCTTAATCACAGAAATAATGGAGGAAGCTATCAGCGGCACACAAAATCTGTAAATTATCATTTCAGGACAGCAATGGGAAGCAGGGTTTAGACATCTCCGAAGTGTACTTATATGGGAAATGTTAATAATTTGTAGATGGCAAGGACGAGTTCAGCGCTGGAGAAGGCTGTGTCTGCATTTCAAAACCTTCTGACCGAGAATCGACTTTTTGTCTTCATTTGCCATTTTGTCTCGAATGTGGTTTTTCCACTAGTGCCTCTTGTAACTCTTGACTCCTCATCTGGCCTGAGGGCTGCAGCTCAGTCCTGTGGGACCATCTGCATCTCTGGGCCTTGTCCCTGGCACGGGGACCACACACAGTGTGAGCAGCAGAAGTTCCCAGCTCACCCTCAGTGCCGCTCTGGAGGTAGAACTGGAAGTCCCGCCAGGCCTGTCCTGAGAGAGGGGCTGCTGTCTCCTTTAGAGAAGCCTTGCATATATGGTTCCCACCCGCTTCCCTAGCAATCGAATAGTTCTGGCAGTCAGGGAACACTCTTTCTAAGTGCTTGCTGGCTGCCTGGCACAATCTCCATGTGTGATTTAAGTTTAGGAACGAGGCGGGAGGTGTTCAGTTGAAGAATAGTGCACATGTTACATTAGTCGAGGGTCCATACTCAGGCCACCATAGTCAGAGTAGATAATAATACCCGTTCTGAATATTATGGAAATCTAGTCCTCAACAAAGGAAAGTCACTGAGCACTTGCCTGGTGCTGGCGATCCAGTGCCTGCTATTTGCAGCGTGGGCATGGGAGAGAGCAGAAACACTCTGCAGGGTGCAGGACAGCAGGAGGGTCCACACCTTGGAGGAGAATGAAGGGGAGAGTGCTTGTGCCTGCAGCTATGAAATGCTGAATGGGAAGGTAAGGAGCAGGGATGTTTGTGGGTGGGGAGTTCAGGTGTTAAAGGCCGGTGGCAGGAGTCTGCTTCCCCCATTATACAAATGGCCTGCAGTGGCCGGAGGGCGGCCCAAGGAGGGGGGCAGGGGTGTCCAGTGGGGCCTGGAGGGCCTCAGCCCCATCCCCAGAGTCTGGTGCCAGCTGAAGACTCTCAAAACAGTGCCAGTTTCAATACACCTGAAACCAGAGTCAATTCCTGCTTTTCCTCCAACGGCATCTCTCTAACTGGATAAGGAGTGGGGCTGACTGGTGTTGGCCAAGTGCCATCTCAGGTATCATGAGACTGCAGGGCCGTTCTGGGGTACTGTTACCCAGAAAGAGTCTGCAGTTGGAGCTGCTGCGCTGCAGATGAGACCTCAGCCCCTGTGCTGAGAGATTGGGATGAGGATTTTGCTGACGACTCCGTGTCCTCAGACCCGTGTCCTCAAACCCTCCTGTTCTACACAGACGACAAATTGGGGGTCTTCTGCCCAGAAGCTGCTACTGAAAGGAGCGAGACAGGGTGCTTTCCCTTCTGTGTTCGGTGACCCCGTCCCGAGCTCGCTTGTTTGTGAGGAGCAGGCTGGAGGACGAGAGAGGGAGAACAGTTGCAGTGGCTCATCTGCCTGCTGGGAACCGAAGAGTCTCTGTTTTCCACTTGCATTGGGATCTGCCGCCGTGATAACAGGTTACTGAATTGTCTCCTGAAGACCTTGAAATGTCTGTTTAAAGTTTCTCTTTGTTGTGAATCCCGAGGTAGGTGAGTGTTCAAGCATCAGTGACTGAGAATGTGACTTTTAGTACAAAATAGTTTTTTTGTAAATTGCTTTTGGAAATCATTTATAAGTATGGCACTCATTTATCCTGTATGTGTGTCATCTCTGTGACCCCCAGATACTTAGGGAAAACTCGACCAGCATGGTACATTCCCAGGCACGACTTTTGTTCCAACAGTGAATGCAGAGGATATCAATATAACTGCAGGCTGGAGAAACAGAGAATAGCACAACTCGCACTTTATGTAGTCAGTTGAATTATGATTATTATGTTTTGTATAATAGTACCTTGTCCCACCGCTGTGGAGTTCCGTAACTGCTTTTGAATGAAGTGAGAAATTCGTAATTATTTGAAGAAATCTCTATGTAAACGTGAGGACTAAACAGGTGTTCTCATCTGTCCTGTGCAGGCTGCAGGTGGACTTGCAATGAGGTTTCCAGTGCGTGTGAAGCTGAACTGATATTTACAAGAATTTGAGGTCAAGTACTTTGGTTGTCCTTGAGCAGGTAAGCAGACCTTGTGGCTAGGCCCTGGATTCTCACTGTAAACTGTGAGAATCACTCTGTTTCACCTCCTTTCCCTTTCCACATTCCCTCTCGTTGGATTGAAATCACTTACTTGCTGAAAGTTGAATACTGTGTGTGTATGTGTGTGTGTGAATCTGTTCAAAGCATAGAAAGGGTAGAGTGATGGTCTAGCTTCACATTTTAATAGACCATGATGCCAACAATGTTCAAAGTCTCACTTGCTCCGAGTTTTGTGGCCTCACTATGTTATATCATGGGTCCCTCTAGCTCCTGTGAATGAACACATGAGCTCTCTTTCCTCAGGAGAAAGAACCTGGGAGTCTAAGTGAAGAAACAATGTGCCACTATGCGATGTCCTCCACCCAGGTAAATCCCGTGAGGATGAATGATAAATGCTGAAGGCTTTGTGCTTATTATATATGAGTAGACTTTCATGCTGGTCCTCTCTATGGATTTAACTTCCCCACTGGAGGGTCTAGCTTGGAGCTTCTTAGTACACAGGATCCTGCTTGGTAAGTCCTCAGATCCTTGGAGTAGGGTTTTTCTATTTGTGACCATCATCAGGAAGGTAAGAGAAGGGCAGGTCCGTGCCAGCAGGCCTGGCCTTGGGGAGGGCAGCCCAGAAACAGCATATGTTGTTGGTTTTCCTCAGCCTTGCTCTTCCAAATGGGGTCTGACAAATAGGGAACGCTGAGCATTGGAACCAGCTGGGAGCTTGTTAACTTGCAAATCTCAGCCCCCATCCCCCCATCCCCCTACAGCCTGACAGCCTGCACTCGGCAGGGTTCCTAGGGGATCCTCTGCTTGTGGGCATCTGGGAAGCAACTGCTCGAGGTCACACTTGGGGGGCCGTGTGTGGTCTTTGGGCCAAGTGCGCAGTGACTTCAGGCTTCTCCCTGGCCCGCAGCTCCTCAAGGAGGACACACCTCCCAGGTTAACTCATTGCAGAGCAAGTGGTTGGTTCAGCATTCTGGAGTGTGTGACATGAAGGACCTGCCATGTGCCAGGTAGTGGCCTCAGGGTGGAAGTTTGGGTATTCATAAAGGAAAAAAGATTTGTAGAATATAGAACGAAATGATTTTTATTTTCTAGTCAACTCCATAAATCAACATAGTGGTCATTGGAGTTCCTTCCATGGTGGATGGGGACTTGAGTTAAGCAAAGGAGACTGATGGAAGGTGAGCAAAGAGCGTAGTTTGGTGTTTGACACAAGGGTGTGATAAATGGTAAAAAAAAAAAAAAAAATCAAAAATATAATACTTTGTCTTAAATGATGACTTACTGTTTGAAAAATCAGCACAAATTCAAGGTCCTAGTTTTTAACAAGTACACTGAATTCATTAGCAGGAGTTTATCCTTGCTGCCTGGGAAGCCAGCCTCAGAACTGCTCTTCTTAGCTAACACAGAGGAAGACCCCACCAGGGAACGAGCGCCTGCGAAGATGCATGTCCTTCCTGGATGATGTTTTTGGCTTATTTATTGTTCTTTGGTGGGTATTGTAATTTTCTGTGTAGGAAAAAATTTCCTTGACAGTTGCCTTCTGGAAACCTAAATTTCCCACTTAGCTGCTTTAGCAAGGAAGTCTGAGCCAACATCTTCATTAATCTGTTTGTGCCATTCAAGCAGCCCACTAAAATGTCAAAGGGATGGTTATGAAAATGAGCATATAAATGCCTAAAACGTTGGGCACAGACGATCTGAATAGAACAGAACAACATTCACCAAACTAGTTTTATTCTATTTACATAAAGGGCATGTAATTAGTCCAAATGTATGGTGCTAGTGCCCATTTAAGTTTCTAACATCCTTTGTAAGAAAGTTATTGGTGCCATGTGGGGTGAATCTGTTGCTTGTGGCTGCAGTATATTCAGGAATATACTGGAGGTCCAGAAGCCTGAACTCAGGTGAAAGGCACCTCAGGGCCTGTGGTTCTTCAGAGCTTGGTGGGAAGTTTTTCTATTTGTAGAAGGAAATGAATGCTGCCTATAACCTCAACTGTGGTGGCCATTGTAGCTGATAGACTTCATGAGTAAAGCCTGTTCCCACCTGTTGGATCCATTCCGAAGTGTGGAAAGCACTCCTAAAAGGGAAGACATAGAAACCAAGGAATGGGCCTAAAAAAAGACAGCCCAGAGGTACACATTTTATAAACCTCCTTGCAGTAAAAGAAGCAATGTATTTGGAATGTGTTTAAAATAATGCATTTTGATCTAATTTTATATCCATAGTTCTAAGAAAAAATAGCTTTGATATAAACTCGTAGTTTACTCCAAAGACGCTTTGGAGGGTTTTGGGAGAGTCTAGACCTGGGAAGACATTGTTCGAACTCTGTGGACCCTGCTGATCTTTCAATATTCTGGGCGTTCTTCTCAGGTTCCCAGGGACTTGGCATGGAAAAGGGGAGAGGAGACATGTGAAGGCTGCCAAGGGCAGGTGAGTGATTTGTTTCCCCTGACCCGCCAGCTATCCTGGAGAGGGGAGAGGAGGCAGGGGGTTGGGGGAAGTCTGTAGAGTGTGGCCTCAGAAAGTGTCAGCTGCCATCCCAGTCCTACCCCTTCCTAGACAGGCAAGGGAGGGGTTTCTCTGAGATATTTTCTGTATAATTCAGTGATAAGAGTATCTGGGGGAGGGTGGTGTATTCAATGAGGGAAAGTAGTTGAACTACTAACATGGCTCCGTAAATTTGGAACCAATCTCAGATTGGAGAATGAGCTAAACAAGGTTTAGGTTGAAAGTCACTTAGGAAGGGGTTCTCAAGGGTGTGCAGTGTTCTAGTTTGCAGTGTGAAACACTGAAACAGGGAAAGAAATGCAAAGTCAGCCTTTAGGGAGAAGGGCTGGAAATCTCAATGGTATATAAAATGAGGGCAGAATAAGGAGAGACTGGAAGCAAAACAAAAAGTGACACAATGGCATTTTCATGGTCAGAGTATGTTATCATTTAAACAGTCAGTAACTCTTGTAAATGTCATTATTTCATACCCGTCAACGGTATTTTTCATTTTTTGAAAAAGTAAATTGAATTTGTTGATGGTCACTTTTACAATTGAAAAGTTACATTGCAGTGTGGCTGGAGCAACTTGCCGAGTTCTGATTCGTTTTGGCTGAAAAGGATTCTAAGGAAACAGTACCGACAGCCGAACTGAGTAAGGGTACGCGTTTCTTATTTTGGATTAAAAACTCTGATTTGCAGTTTGGGCTGTGGCATGTAGTGTTGGAGATAGAATCCATTGTTGAATTAAAATATCACTAAAAAGCAATTGAAATGGTGAAGTAGGTGGCATTACAGAAGTTAAAACCCACTCTGATTTCTTCTTTCTAATTATTTCTCTTTTTGTTTCCTTTACTACATGTTGTCTACAAAAAACTGATTCTTTTATCCTTTAGTATGTTTATTTTATTGCTTAAATGTAATGATGTCAAGGACTGCTAAGTACTCTGGGCATTTATTTATCAATGAACTTTTGACTCTTTTTCAGTTGTCTTTATGATATTCAGCAGGTTTTATGTGGATAGAAGAATCTGGTAACCACCAGTGAGGACACAGCAAAGAGGTGAGGCGTGCCAGTCACACAGCAATGCCTGTCTTTTCAGAGTCTCACGTCTTTATCTCTTAAAATGAAACTGTTTTGGAATCTTAGTCTTTTTTATGTTTTCAGCCCCAGTTTTAGCATAAGCCTGAACATAATTGGTTCTACTCTCAACATTATACCATTCAATTAGCCAGTTTGAAACCGGCCTATTTATCCAAGTTAAAGTGACCCGTGAAGAGTCTATGTTTGACCTCTGTATGTTGGGGGTTTGTGTTGTTTTTATGGGTATTCTCTGGTTTGTTAAATAAATGAACCTGAAGGGTAATTACAGTTTCATCACCTGAAATGCTGCATGATCAGAGATAGCCCCTATCAATTGCAGTAATGAGTGTTCTTCTAGATTGTTTTAAAATTCACATTATTAGGCCTCGGGTTTAAGTTTTTGTATCTTCTTTAATCCTACTCTGCATTGTAAGATATTTCTGGTTTCCACTCTTTTTTCAGGCGTACCTGGGATCCTGGGTCACTATTAAGCCATCTTCACCACAGGCAGGAGAGCTGGCGAGAGATGCAGACACGTCCCAACCAGATCTTGCCCCCACCCCTTGTTTTACAATATACAGAAGGATACGATAGTGAGATTATTTTAGGTGGAATTCCTATGAATATTCAAAAGAAAGTGTTTTTATTTTGATGACTTTCTTCTCCATATCGCCAGTCATACCAGAATTTTATTTCTAGTAGTTATCAGTGGAGAAAGTAGCCAGGAAGTCATGTGGCACCTGACAATAAGCATGTTGGAAGAATCCTCTGACAGCGGTAGGCAAGCAAGTTTGGGAAACATTTAACCTAGAACAGAGGTTACAGGGCACGTTAAAACCCTAAACTCTTGCCAAGACGCTAGAACTTTGTGTGTTCTCTCTGAGAACTGATTTAATTCAAATTTTATACTACTTTTTCTAATTGGTCTTTCTTGTGGTCTGACAGGTGTTTGGCTCAGGATGACCCGATTTGATCCATTTCACCAAGCAGCAGAAGTGGGTACCTGAAGGAGTCTGAGCCCACGATTCCGTCCTTCCCTCTGCTGGATCCTGACTTCCCTTGGTCGGCCCCATAGATGTCCATCCCACACTCCCCTTGCTGGCTATGTCTTCTGAGGACACACCCAGCTCAGAAAGATTAAGAATTTCCAAGCTTTATGTGTTGAATGACATCGCAGTTATATTAGTCAACAAATAAAAATTTACTTTTATCTGAGTATTTTTCCAATGTTCTTTTTGATACGGTTTAAGTCACTCCCCTGGTAGCTTCAGATTCAGTGTTTCACTATGGTGCTTTTAAAAAAGGTGGACAGCACTCAACTTGAAGAATCACTTAACGATACTGGTTATCCTTATAAATTTGGGAATGCCATACAGTAGATCTTGAGGTGATTTGAGGACTTGGGGAGTACACAGCCATGCAGCAGAACACCACTAGATGGCGAAGCCCATCCTTTGATGCCCATTCTACAATCTGGAAAGTCGTCAGAGGGAACCTGTCTAGTGGGGAAGTTTCCAAGTAAACAGGATAGATGCATATTAATAAATTGTCAGTACACATGAACTTAAGTGTTGCAATTTTCAAATTTCAAATGGCTATAGATGACTGGGGTAAGGGTGGGAAATAGTCCCGCCTCTTGTTATTTTCCAATGTCACCTCTAGTATTTACAATGCCTGTAGGATCCTTTACTTACACTCAGCAACCAGCGAGCTTTGCTGATCCATAGCATAAGCAGCTAAAAAAGGTGAAGGGAGGAAAACTAGATCAATTACTGAGCTAGTATTTGTTGAGTCACTGGTTTGCTTTACCAGATATGTATGCCCTTTCACACAAGGTCGTAGAAAGAGGAAAAATCAACCACAGCATTCTTTACCACCCTCAGCAATCATTAGAGACAATTTTGTGATCAAATGTGGTTGAGGGCACAGTTCTCCTTCACGCCAAAATGATAAATTTTTCAGTGGATTGTAGTTGGGTGTCCTTAATTGGGTTTTGCCACTGTCTATGTGCTGACCGGGTCGTAGCCTGCTGGATGAGGCCCCAGGCTCACAAGGCTGCCCTGCACTGCAGATCTCAGTTGTAGGTCCAGACCTCCTGGACATTTGACCCACAGGCTACAAATAGGGTTTCCCAAGCCTTCATTTGGGGGTTCAGTTAATTTGGAGTGTAGCATCTCAGGACTAAAGGAGACACTTCACTTACATTTACTGGTCTGTTAAGGTACAGATGAAGAGCCAGATGAAGTGACACCCAGGCAAGTTGTGAGGGCCCTGAACACAGGAGCTTCTGGTCTCCTCGTTTGGGTGTACCAGGCTTTTGTGTGGCAACCTGCAACCTTTCCCACATAAGTTACTTTGGAGCTTTCAAGTAAGCTTCATTTTTAAGGTGTTCAACTTAAGTTTCAGCCCCTCCCTCTCAACTTGCCAAAAGTTTTAACCCTCTAATCCCGGTTTGGTTCTTCCTGTGTCCTACTTCCTTCCTAAAGTTATCTTTTGTGCTACCAGCCACCAACTATCTCCTTAGCATGTATGTATGCTGGGTAAAGATGAGGAAGATAAAACGCATTTTCCCACAATATCACGCTTTCCAAGTGTATGACATTTTCTGAGTTCAAAAGGTAGTGCCAATCAGATCCAGAAGGGGAAAACACCATCCCATGATACCATGACTTTTCTGTGGAATATTCTTTTCCCCAAAATGCCAGGAAACAGCATAATGGACATTAGAATTCAGATCTCTTGTCCTCCTTAGTGCCCACTTAGGTAGGTAGTTTGGGGGTGCTGTTTAGAAGTAAGAACAGCAAGAGGAAAGTTGCATATCCCCACGCCACATGAATTATTTTTGATTTCTTATTTTTTTATTAATCTAATTTGTGTGCCTTTTAAAATGGTCATCTGCATTATCACTGGGAACATTTTCTCTAAAAGTTTATTATATGAAATAGTATCCTACGTTTCCTGGCCAAGGAACCCATACACCTATATATACTCTGAGACTAAAGGCCTAAAGGAGGAGACGGGGAAAGACCGGGAGAGAAACAGAGAGAGCTTCTCTCTCCCCACTTGAATTCTCTCCCTCTACCAGGAGCTTTAGTGTTTTCTGTATTCTTTTCTGTAAATAAATTCTGTCTTACC
>CAUYRH010103343.1:0-18946 GCA_963574655.1 Perodicticus potto | reverse complement strand
TACCCAGTCTTTTTTTTTTTTTGAGACAGACCCTCAAGCCATCACCCTGGATAGAGTGCCGTGGCATCACAGCTCACAGCAACCTCCAATTCCTGGGCTCAAGCGAGTCTCCTGCCTCGGCCTCCCAAGTAGCTGGGACTACAGGCGCCCGCCACAACGCCTGGCCATTTTTTGGTTGCAGCCGTCATTGTTGTTTGGCGGGCCGGGCTGGATTCGAACCCGCCAGCTCAGGTGTACATGGCTGGCGCCTTAGCCCGTTGAGCCACAGGCACCGAGCCCGTACCCAGTCTTAATAAGCAGTTTTCTTTCCCTCTCCTTTGCCCTATTCATGTCCATGGACTTGGGACTAGACTCTGGGATGAGTGGAGAAGGGTGGTAGAGAAGGGAGGTGGAGAGGGAGAGAGATGGTCAGACACTGGTGTGGGAAGCTGGGCTGAAGGCTGAGACCAGCATCCGATACCTTGAAAGAGTTACCAGTAAAATGCTCAGGAGGGTCCTTGCAGGAGGTGGCCTGGGAGACAGATCTTGAAGAATTCTTGTCATTAGCATAATTGTCATCTGCTAGCAGTTGTGGAGAGTCTACTTTCAACCACACAGGGCATAGAAAGATGTTGGGGCTGGAAATATGACTTTTGCCCTGGACTTTGGATGCTGTTTGGTAGAATGACAGCCGTTTATTATACAATAAGAAGGTTCCAAGGGGATTTATGCCAAAGTCCTCCTGAGGACAAGTGAAATCAGGAATCCAGCCAAGGGAATGAGTGAGGCCTTGGGCAGGTGAGGAGGGTCCATGGGCCTTGGCACAGAGCAGAAGGCTTGGGGCGGTGGTGGTGGCAGAGGACATCTCAGCCTGGAGGAGCAGAGTTGCACGCAGGAACTGGATAGAAGGCCTTGGAAGTAGGGATCCTTAAGAGCAGGCCAGGGGATTTGCTCTGTGTGTGGGAATCTGGAAGAGCCATCCTGTCCCTTGCTCTGACCTGCTCTGTTAGTCACACCTGTGCTGGGTGCTCCCTCCCCTGCAGCTCCGGAGCAGTGATGAGGCCCCCGTTATTCACAGCCTGGACGGACAGCTGGCTCCCCAGGGCACACTCTGGGTGCAGCCTGGGCTGCCAGCTCACTGCTGTGTGAGGCTGGCCCCAGACCCAGACAGCCCTGGGTCGTGTCAGGGTCGGCAGACACTCGGGGCCCTGCAAGCACAGAACTCCCCTTCCTCCAGAGCACTTCAGAGGGGACAGCAGTGGAATTAGAAGGAAACCAAAAGAGGGGCTTTGGGGTCTGGGAAATTTGGTAGCCCCCCACCCCATCTCATTCTGAGCTCCTGCCTTACACTAGAACAGAAACCATTCTGCTTTAACCATTAAGTGTCTTGTCCCTGAACCTAACTCCCAGGCCTGGGCTCAAGAGACCTCATTCTGAAGTCCTCATTCTTTCAGGAAATGGTGTGCCACACTGCATTTGTCCTTGTCTGCCCTTGGTAGCAGCTCTCTCAGGGAGACAGGGGTATAGGAAGGAGGGCAGGATTGAGCCCTATGGAAAGCCCCAGACTTGGGAACTCCCTCCTGGCATTTCTGAGAATACTGAGGGGCTTGCATGTGAGAGGCCGTGTTATGTCTAGAACCCCAGGCTGGCTTTCCGGGCTGAATCAGGAGTATGATTGGAGTCCTGCAGCAGGTGGAAGGCAGCAGGGCTATCCTTCCTGGCCTGGGTGGGGTTGGGCTTCCTGGTCCCTCTCTCTGGCCTTCCTGCCCAGTGGACTGTTAGTTTCCCAGCTGGATGAATGGGAGTATGCGTGTGTGTGTGTGATGGGAACTCGCCAGGGCTATGTTAGTTATAGGGCTTCCCCAGGGTTCCCTGAGTTTCTCAACAAGCCCACGCTTCCTATGGGAAGATCCGTAGGAGTGGTGTGAGCAAGAGGAAACTGGGAAGGCATCCATAAACTATTCGCCACATCTGCCCCCCATTACGCCATCTGAGGTTTGGTTTCCCATCCACCTCTTGGAGTTAGGCAGGTTCACCTGCTGTCTCCTCCTTCCACTTCTCCATCTGTGGGGGTCCTCTCAGCCATTCCCTCCTCCACACACGCACCCCTGGAATCCTCCACCCTCTCTGCTGTCCATGGGGCCTCCCAAGGCCTGGCCACTTAGATCCTACCCTTTCCCCAAAGCCACCCTTAGCTGTCTCTCCTTTGAACTTGAAAGTTCTTCCAATGGGACCCACACCGGTTGCTCTAAGACTGGAGCACCTGCAGTTATTTTGTGTACCCTACTGAACGGTAAGCAATTTAGGGGGTAGGAACGCTTTGTGTCTGCACTTTCCTCCTGCGTTCCTTAATCCTGGACCTCATTTGCTGTCTTGGGCCCTTCAACATTGCCTTCAGAGAATTCAATTAGGAAGAAACTCAGTTTAGGAGAGGATATTAGCCCTCTTAAAATTACCTAGGAGACTGTCTGTCTGTGAATATCCCAAATACAATTAAGTAGACCTGGGTGAAGCCTCAGAGGAGCTGATAAGATTGTGATGCAACTTAGTGGGGTAGCTGCATCATACTTATCTGAAGGAAAATGCCAGCTCGAGGAGGAAGTTCTGCAGGCCTTAGGAAGGGGGGAGAGACCAAATTTAGCGCTTGGTTTCCAGGCTGTCCAGGAGAGTTGGTGCCCTGTCCCAAAAACATCAGTGATCAGGCCATGGGAACTGTGTGTCCCGAGGTGGAGAGGATGTCTCAGGGTGTCATTGGTAGACAACCATAACCATTAGGACCATCCAATACCCTGCCCTGGCCTTGTTCCGATTCTATACTCGGTAATTCTCCTGAGGGCCCCAGGAGAGATGTGTCTGTCTGGGCCTCTGGGGACTGTGGTTCTGTCTCTAAATTAATAAGCTATGATTCTGGTTCCATAAACTGTTTCTTGTGTGGCCAGGACCATTTCCTCTCAGTTGGCTCCTATGGTTCATACACTATTGACTGAGGCCCGTTTACAGGATTGTGATGAAATCACCACAAGAAAGCTACTTCATCTGGCTGACCAGCCACATACCCCCACCCACGAGGGGGACATGTCTTCTCCTTACATTTTTGCACTTGCTATTTGCATTGGTTACTTAGAGGCAGGGCCCAATAAATAACTGTTTGCATGGTAGGCTGATTGATGGATGCATGAGGTGGAAGGAAGACAGCCCAGCCCAGGGATTTTGTCTTCCAAAAGGGTAGAGAGAAGGCACAGGGTCCCAAGGGACCCAGGGAGGAATGACTAAGTGGATGTTGGCTGAATATCTCTGTGTGCTAGGCACCAGCTGAGTGTGTTTACATCCTTAATCTCATTTATTTATCCTAGGAGCTCTGTGGTGTATCTTAGTGTGTTCACCGTACAGATGAAGAGCGGAAGTTCACCCAGTTGGTAAGAGGTGGAGCTGGGGTTAAAGGCAGCTCTTCTCACTCTGAATCCCTTTCTTGGAGAGAAAGGAGGAAGGACTTGAGAGGGGGAGGATGTGCCTTTTGTACTAGGACGGGGGCTGCTGGAGGGAAGGTGGGACGGGGCATGGAGTTGTTTGTGAATCTTACCCCTGCCCAGCATGTGCCCACGGGAGAGACTTGGCAGCTGTGGTCCTCAGCTGGGAATTAAATGATAGGAAATGAGCTTTTGGGAAATTCCAGTCTTGAGCTTTTGATGAGACAGGAGCTGGCATGCTGCCCTCCTGGCAACACCCTGACAGACCACAGATAAACCCCCTCCTCTCATCTTAACACCAACGAGGATCCCCTTCCTCAGCCATGTTCAGGAGCCCACACAGGAGGTGCTACCGAGCTTTCTCCAGCACCTGGATCCCAGCTGTCGTGTGGCTGGAGGTGGGGACATGCACACCCAGGTCTGCATGCCTGTCCCTGTCACTGACATTCTTGGATCTCTGTTCTTTCCTCCAGGGATTGTACAGGAGCGAGTCGCTGGGCAGAGGCCATAGCCTTGTGGTCAGCCTGGGTAGACTCTTCACCACACCCTGGTGAGGGCTACACCTGAGGCCATCCTGGGAAGCCACACCTTGTTTAATCTCTTCTGGCCAATATTTTTCTCTGTTTTCCTCCCTATCAACCTCCCACATGACTCTATCCCATCCCCCATATATATTTCTGCTCTGAGGTGCAGCTTCCCCTCAGTTGAGATTTTAGTACTCGTGGGAGAAGAGTTGTCAGAGGTGTGGGGCAGAGGGGGAATTGGGGAACCAGTCGGGAGGAGTGGGGTGCCTGACTTCAACTGCCCCAAGGCTGGGAGGGGGCATTCTTTCTGCCCTCCACCTGCAGAACTGGGGTGTGTGTGCACTGTCCCCTAATACTTCCTTGCTGTCCCCACCCCAGACTGCATGGGAGGCTCCCAGGACCAAGCACAGGGAATGAGGACTCTCCAGATCACTTTTTTGTGGGCTTCCTGCTGCCTAGAGTTGAGTTCAAGCCTAGGGGAGGACCTGCCCAGCCCTGAACTTCAGTGCTCCCCTCAGGGACACGGCTCCTGTCAAAACCAGTTCTGCAGGTCAAGGGCAAAGAGAACCCAGCCCTTTCCCCCAGCCTCAGGCCAACTTGCACCCTGGCTCCCTCCTCTCAGGGTGTGGCTAAGAGTCTACCAGGATGGCCACAGGGGCCTGGCCTCTGCCCAGCTACTTGTCGGAGACTGGTGACCCTGCAAGCATTGCACAATCTCTTTAACCTCACCTTCCTCATCTTTAAAACAGGAATGAAAGTGATCCCTCCATCACAGAACTGCTGAAAGGATGAAAACAGAGAATCTATGCAGTGTGCACAGCCAGCCCAGAGTAAATGCTCAGTGGGTCCCCCCCCATTCATTTGTTCATTCATTCAGTGCCTTCATTCACTCCTACAGTGTCCACTGTGGCTCAGTTACTGTCCTAAGGGCTTAGGACCCATCAGTGCACAAAACAAAGTCCTCTGTCCTCATGATCTCACATGAAGGGGGGAGGGGAGACAAACAATAAGGCAATATAAGGATAATACAAACAATAAGGCAATAAGGAATAATAGAATAACAGGCATGTTAGAAGGGTAAAGCACTGTGGAAAAAGAAAAAGCTCAGCAAGGCAAGGTTGTCTTCTTTTTATAGATTTTGGATGTCTTCACTCTTATTCATACCTCCCTTTAAGGGAAAGGTATAAATCTCTTTTGCTCCAGAAGCTCACCCCATAGATAGAGTCACCAGCTCCTTCCAAGTTTGTGTACAACTTGGATGAAGATGACTAGGTTTAGGATAAATTTACTTGCTTGTTCTTTCTTTCTCTCTCCCTCTCTTTCTCTCTCTTTTTTTTTGAAACTGAGTCTTACTCTGTTGCCTAGGCTGGAGTGCCGTAGCATCATTATAATGATGCAACCTCAAACTCCTAGCCTCAAGCAATCCTCCTGCCTCAGCCTCCCAAGTGGCTGGGGCTACCGGTGTCTACCACTGTGCCACGCTAATTTTTCCTATTTTCAGTAGAGATGGGGGTCTCCCTCTTGCGCAGGCTGGTCTGAAACTCCTGAGCTCAGGCAATCCACCCACCTTGGCCTTCCAGAGTGCTAGGATTACAGGCGTGAACCACTGCCACCGCCACTCACCACCTGTTTGTTCTTTCAACCAACAGGAATCTACAGAATAGCTGTTTATGGAGCTCAGTGTGAAGCATAAGCTCTCGTGCTGAAGGGTTTTGTAGGTGAGGAAAGAGCTGCATGTGAACAATCTAAGTTAGACACTGATCAGGCATCCAGGAGCAGTGGGTGCAGGTGGGGAGATTAAGTCAGTGTGTTCCCATCAAGTGCTGTGGCTTCCTGCCCACAGCCCATCTCTGGATTTGGGGGGCAACTCCCCCTTGGCTTACTCTTTCTGTTTTCTTCTGCAAGTTGGTGGACAATCCCTAGCTTATTGTTGGAAGAGAGAATAGATACTACTATTTCCGAATGTGAAGACATAGGTTCTGACTTGGCCCCTGGGAAAAATCAAGCCATTCTCCACCACCAGAAGTGGGGAGGGAGGCTGTGGTCATCAGTCCAACCGCGTGCCCAACTCCATCGCATGAAATGCGCTGGGGTGTGTCCCCTCTTACTCTCTGGGGAGGCTAACCTGTTCAGGACAGCAGTGCAGGGGAGGGGGCTGAAGAGTCTGTGTCGACAGCCTCTTGCTGCAGACATACTGTTCACCAAGGCTATCGCGGAACAGAGGGAACCCCTGCCCCTTTAGGGCTGTGACAGCCCCAGTAGAGAGGAGGAGATCAGGGCTGAGGGAGGAGGCTTGGCCACATGGCTGAGAACCCAAGGCCCGTGTGTGTCTGACCACAGTGGCAGATGCTCTGCCTTGGGGTTTGGAGCTAGGAACAGGCTGTTCTCCCCACAGTCACCGCTCACATGGACCACAGCAGTCTCTCCTACTACCGGCCCCCTCAGCCGCTGAGTCATGCTCCCTGGGGTTGGCAGAGGCGCTGGTCCAAAGCCAGCTGAGTCATTAGATGATGAATTGCAGAATTCTTATTCAGGCTGTCACCGCATCAGCAGTGGAGGGCCCTGCTTCCCTGCCAGACCATTCAAAGCATTCCCTCCTCAGTTGTCATTCCTTCTCCATCTTGGGGGCCCTGGCGATGAGGACAAGAGGCAGTGGGTTGCATGGGGGTGTCTCTGAGGAATTTCCCTATGTCAGATTTACACACCTATTCTGATAAGGACAGGGGCCTCATCTGTTGACACAGGGAAGAATCTGAGATCTCATTTTGTTCCCTCTCTCATTTTATAAAGGAGGAAACGAAGATACTCAAGTGACTCGGCCAGGATTCAGAGAGGCAGAGGATCAGAGGTCAGCTTGGGAGTCAGAAACTCCTTAGTCTGAATCGGAATCTATTTTTCATGAGCAAGCCTCGCCAAGCCTTGGTTTCCTTATCTGTGATATAATCTGGCTGCTTCCGAAGCTGATGGCCGTGATGCACGCGTAGACAGTCTCTCAGTCACTGCTATTCGATGGGGAGGCCACAGGCTGAGGTCTTTCCTCTTCCTGCTCAGGCAAGGACACTCGTTGGAGACTGTATCAGGGGAGTGGGTTCCTTGATCACCGATACCCCAACCCTGCAGGGAGGCTCACAATGCAGCATGCCAGAAAGTACCCAGACATGCTCATTTGGCTCCCCTAAACCAGAAAACAGGCAAAGCCCAATGCAGTGGGCACAGCCCCCCTCATCTGGGCTTCCATATCACACCTCCACTCCTGCATGCAAGTCACCGGGTCACCTGTTGGCGCCACCCAGGTTTAGCCTGGGAGGTACATCTCTGTCCAGAGCCTCATCTGTCTTGCAGGAGGGAGTGGCCTAGGATGAGTGTGGGCTCACAGACGATACCTGTGACAGTCACTCCTGCCCCTGCAGTGTCCCCAAGGAATCTGTGTGGCCCTCTTGCTGCTATGGAGTGGCCTTGCTGATCTGATTCCCTTTGCTGCCTGGGTCTATGTGGGGAAGGTTCCCCTCATTCATGAATCCATCTGAGAAAAGGTTTGGCTTTTTCAAAAGAACTTTATTAAGAAACAGGAAAGATAAAACACACAACCAAAGGAATGAACCAGTTTACAGCACATGCGCTTTACCCCATGAAAACCCCATTTGGGCTGGGCTGGCACCCAGTCCTTGGGTACAGACACCACAGTAGCTTGTTTTCAACCCCGTCTCTTGTGGCCACTAAGCCACTCAGTTCCACGTTTCTCTGGAGACAAGTCAGGCGTCTCCCAGTCTCATAATGCACAGGCCCTCCTCCCCCTGGTCCCTGAGATTCCTTGCCCAGTACCTCAGGTGAGGTCTTCTCTGGCCTGGCTGTATCTTCCCTGCTCCTCCAATCACAGGAGTCCTGGGTCCCTAGAAGACCTGTTTTTGCTCCTGTCCTGATCCGCTTAATTAAACCCTATTCACAATTCAGCTGGGTAACCTGCTTCTGCTACCTTCAGTCAGGATGCCTATTTTCCCAAGTCTGCATCTGAACTTGATCTTCCTCCTGCCGAGAACATTTTCTTGAGCACTATCTCTAGCAGCTCTCTGCCCTGCCTTGTCCAAGACTGTTTTCCCCCTCAGCATGGAAGTCTCCAGCCCTGTCCAAACTCCCACTTAATTTATGGGCAGCTCTAGTTCCCAGCCTGCCTGCCAGAGACAGCCAAACACCATTATCTTGGCACCTACCCGTCAAACCCTGCCCAGCTCAGGTTAACAACCTCATCAACTTCCTCGGAAACCTTTTGATTTCTCTCTTGGACTTCTGCCCTCTGGAATTTTCTCTCTGTGGATTTAGAGTATAACATTGCTTTATAGATACAATAATAGTAAGACTACAGTGGAAGGAGAGCTATTCTCTCCCAAATTACATTTCCTCTAAACTATCAAAAGATTGGAACACTCTTGCCATTTTTAACTTTTTCTAAATGTCTATGGTCATAGGTCCTTAATTAGTACAGTCTGATTCTCAGTTGGCTTTTAGGAATGACATTGAATCTCAGCAGGCTGACCAGTGGTCCCTTCTGCCCCCTCAGTCATTGTTGTGTCTTCAAATACGGCTTCTACACGTAAGTGCTGAAAGCAAAACAAAAGAACGGCTTCTACACGTAAGTGCTGAAAGCAAAACAAAAGAGTCTCCTCTAAAGAAAACAGTTTGGAGGTAAGATCTCTACCTAGACGTTCTTCGGTTCATACTGCACAATGCTTGCACATAAAATCTTCATACAAGCTTACACTGATGGAGGGGTATTTGGTCAGTACAAGTCAGTTGAACTTTTTCCTGACCAATACCTTGGATTTGAAATTCATGGTGTACAAAATACTTCTCTCTACGCTTCTCATCCAATCCTCATGCCAACCCTGATGTTCAAACCGAGGCTCAGAGAGGTCAAGGAACTAGACCAAGACTACACAGCTATTTTCTTTTTGAGGCGAAGTCTCGCTATGTTGCCCTGGGTAGAGTGCCGTGGCATCATAGCTCACAGCAACCTCAAACTCTTGGGCTTAAGTGATTCTTTTGCCTCAGCCTCCCAAATAGCTGGGACTACACCTCGCTATTTTTTGTTGTTGTTGTTGCAGTTGTCATTTAGCTGGCCCGGGCTGGGTTTGAACCTGTCAGCCTGGGTGTATGTGGATGGCGCCATAACCACTGTGCTATAGGCGCTAAGCCTACACAGCTATTTAGTGGAACAGCCAGCACTCAACCCAGGTCTCTTCTATCTTAGTCTCTTTCTTTTCCTCTTTTTTGATACAAAGAATATGAAAGAGGTTTTCTGTTCCTCTCCTCTCTCCCACAATGGAATTCTCCTTTCACCAATCCCCTGCATGACCTGGGCAGCTCCCAACAGAAAAAGGAACAATTTATCAAGTTAATTGTCATAATCCCCAGGTGGGGTGGGGGTGGAGCATTTTGTTTCTTTCACGATGTTCCTGATTGCTTTGCACCTGTAGTGTAATTGAGAACTCCCCCCGCCCCACGTGTTTGGTGCTTTTTATGGGATTCTCGAGGACTCCCAGGTAACTTAATTAAGGCGTTGAGAATTTTGCCTCCAAATCATGCTTGATGCTACACTTCTCATTCATCCGTCATATTTTGCCAGTGTCCTGGACCTTCTCACTCCTACCTCTTTATAAAGAAAAGCTAGTACTTTCCTTCATCTTCCCAAGATTCTGATAGCTTCTTGGAAAGCCACTTGGTTCTCTCATCTCTGGAGCACCCGTGGTTCTCTTATTGCAGCCAGGTGACTTTTCATTGCAGGTCTCTCTATTCCTGCTTTGCCCCGAGTGGGCCATCTGGCTAGAGACATTTCACCAGCCAAGACCTGTGTCCATTGCTCCCATGCAACTCTGTGGAGCTGCTGTTCCAACCTGAGGGTGTATGATCCACATCCCCCGGCTCTTCTTGTCACACACACAGAAGCAGGAATAGAGACAGAATCTCTCCGTGGAGCCCAGCCTTGGGAGGCATATGGTGGACTGTGTCCACAGTGCCCCCTAACGGAGAATTCTCTCACACTAAGTTTTTTTTTTTTTTTTTTGTAGAGACAGAGTCTCACTTTAATTTTAACACCCTCCGTAGGTGGCATCACACAGCTCACAACAACCTCCAACTCCTGGTCTTAGGTGATTCTCTTGCCTCAGCCTCCAGAGTAGCTGGGACTATAGGCGCCCGCCACAACACCCAGCTATTTTTTTGTTCCTGTAGTTTGGTTGGGCCGGGTTCGAACCCGCCACGCTCGGTGTATGGAGCCAGCGCCCTACACGCTGAGCCACAGGCACTGCCCCACACTAAGGTTTTAGACAGCTTGGTTGGCTAGGATGTGGCATTTAAGTTGGGAAAACTCTGTAGAGTCACACCACTGTCTTATCCCTTTCTAGGTATCAATTCACTTCACAGATACTGAGCTGTGAACAAGCTAGCTCTGCAGACAGAGCTGCAGTGAAGATGGGCACCGTCTGTGCCCTCCTGGAACTCATCTTGTACTAGCTGGTTCTCTAGAACTTGGTTTCCTGTTGATCCAAGTTACTTGGTGAACTGTGACATGTCACTAGCCTTGCAGACACTCCATAATAATCCAATCACTTGAGGGGCCTACTTGACCTCTGAAAACCCTCCCGGAGAGGTTTCTTGGTCTGTGGCTCTGCCCAGACAGGTCCCTGCTCTGACAGCCCATCGTCCTAGAGAGCCCTGACCAAGCTAGCTGACCCCCAGCCCTCGTTTGTGCCTCTTCTCTTGCAGGACAATCTCATTTGTTCTGACACATTTATTCTTAAATCCAGTAGTTATGCTTCAATATCATTTGCACTGTGTATTGCCTTGAAATAAATATTCAAGCATGTTATGTAATGGATAATCACTGAAGTAGAAATGTGCATATAAGAATAAGAGCACAAAATAACTCCCAAATCACTGACTATTTACAAATTCTGAATCTATTTCAACATGGCAACTATTCAGACTAACTTTACTCTTGTTGCTGTCACTACATGATTGTAATTCCAGATTCTCCACTTTTTTTTTTTTGGATTATGATCGTATCACATAGCTATTTCTTCTCAATAGTTTTCGTCATTATCATACATGAAAGCAACAGCTCATTCCTCTAACGGACCACAATCTACTCAGCTATCACCCCACCATTGAGCAGTTTCCAGTTAATGACTGTACAATATAGGGCAGTCACAAATATCTCTATGCAAATATTTCTTCTTTCCCGGAACATAGTCCCTAAAGTGAGATAACATATTCTTACAATCATTTTCCCCCCTCTTGTCAAGTATTGCCAAATTGTTCTCCAGGAAGCCTTATTTTATTGTGCCAGAAGTCTGTTTCTCTAAGATATATTTTTTAAAATTTATTTTTAACAAATGCAAGTGATTTTACTTTGGTTTTTCATTTTACTAGTCCTTGCCTGCATGCATTTCCTCCAGAGTGCACAGACTGTTAGATTCCTGGATCAAATAGTCTCTGCATAGATCAGACACTTAGCTTTTCCTCACCGAATCAATTCTACGTACTTTTCTCATCTTCTTGGTTTTCTTATAATCTTCGTTATTCTTTGCTATGCATACATCTTTAGTTTTTATATAATTTGTCCATCCTGACTTTGACAATTTCCCCCACCATTTCAATAAACAAGGGATAGCCCTTTCAGGATGGGAGTTTCTTTTCTCTATCCCTACACCCTGCACATTCCATCTGGACTTGTCCAAAATCCCTCTGGTTCCTATGAACACTCCATCATCCATGATCCCTACCTTAAGATCCCCTCCCATCATCTCTCAATAGCCCTTAGCTAAATACGTCCTTGCAGCCCACTCAGCCACCTCGGTACCACAGCTGCCACATCCGAAAAGGACCAGCAGTCCCAGCTCACCTCCGGCTGGGTCCTTCCCTCCCGTTTTTATACTGTCATCCCAGTCCCACTGCTGACTTCTCAAGTTTCCTTAGCGCCCCCAATCCCAACCTGCCCTCTGGATTCACTTGTTTCTCCCAGCGATAGTGGCCTACAGAAGGATAAATTTCTTCACCTCTTACTTCAGCCAGGCGAAGGCCAACATTTCTCAAAATGAATTTCACAGGAAAAACTAAGGGAGAACAAAAAGTAGACTCCAGGAAATATAAAGACATCAAAACAGAAGGCTGGCATCGTGGAGATTTTACATCCCACATTGGTCTTGCTGCAGGTTGGCTCTGTGGAGGGCATGGAGGGCTCTGATACTCAGAACCCAGTGTCTTAGATGCCACCTCTGCAGGGTGTGATTTTTCCAGGCTATTCCCTTCACAGCTGCTGAGGCTGACACCTTTTGGTGTCAGCTGATGGCTGCATCTGTTCCCACCTGAAGCTCATCCTGTACTTCCCTGGGAAGTACTTATCCCAGGAGCTTCCCTAGGATGGATGGCACTTGTTGCTGATTTGAAATCTCAAGCCTCTTCTGACTCCACACGATGCTGGGCAGTCTGAGGGGAGCCAGATTCCCAGTTCTCTGTACATCCAACCCGCCCTGGGCTACTTTTTTTAAATTTTATTTTATTTTATTTTATTTGCGGTTTTTGGCTGGGGCTGGGTTTGAACCCACCACCTCCGGCATATGGGGTCGGCGCCCTACTCCTTTGAGCCACAGGCACCACGCCCTGGGCTACTTTTGCCACCCGCCCCTCAACAAAACCTTTTTCCTTAGCTACCTCACGAGGAATGATTTTGAAGAACGTGAATCAGGACAAGTTTACACATCTCAGAAACCTAAACTACAGCAGCAGCAACAGCAGCGGCAGCCACCGGCAAAAAGCAAGCGCCCTGCCCTGGGCTACTTTTGCCACCTGCCCCTCAACAAAACCCTTTCCCTTAGCTACCTCACGAGGAATGATTTTGAAGAACGCGAATCAGGACAAGTTTACACATCTCAGAAACCTAAACTACAGCAGCAGCAGCAGCCACCGGCAAAAAGCAAGAGGCTGAGGAGTCCCCAGTACCCTTCCCACGCCTCCCCTCTGCTCCTGCAGTCATGGCCACACCACCACCCTTGGTCCCCAGCCCTGCACACCACAGAGGAGTTAGCAGTTTGGCACTTCACATTGAAAAGTCATCAACCCTGCCCTTCAGGAAAACATCCTCAGCTGCCACATCCCACAGGCAGCTCTGCTCCCTCCTACTATCCCCTCTTCTTTTCCCCTTCCCAATCCTGGTCCCTTTAGCTGTCAGGAGAGCGGATCCGAAAAATGTGGATGGTCCCGTTACTGAGGGACACGACCAGGTACCTGCCATCCACCATGGTGGTCACCCGCGGCTTTTCCAGGCCATGGTAGGCCGTTAAGAAGTCTCCGAGAAGTGACCCCTCTGGGTCCAGGATCACCACCTTATTGAGCTCCCGAAGGGTCAGAAAGATATAGCCCTTCTTATCCACAGACACGGAGCCCGGCTGGCAGCCGTGCAGGCCTGGCCCCCTGTATTCTCCAATCACCTGGCCCAGCCCATCACAGACCACCACACTATTCTGCTGCCAATCTGACCCCACGAAATTGCCCTGGGGGCTGGTGGTCAGGAATACCAGTGCCCGCAGGCCCCGGTTTGCCCTCCCCCCAGGGATGAACCGAGTGGCCAAGCTACCTTCCATGTTGTACACCTCCACGTGGCCTGCCACACTGACAGCCACCCGGTCCCCACTTGGCAGTGCAGCCACAGCATGGCTAGCCTGGGAGTGGCTCAAGGCCCGCCGCCACAGCACCCCACCATCATGGCTGATGAGATAGAGCCTTGCACCAGCTGAGAAGGCCACAGCACTCTGCAGAGCTGCCACACTGCAGGGAGAGCAACCCTCAGGGACTGGCACAGTGCCTTTGTAGTCACCATTGAGGGAGAAGCGTTTCAGCACTCGGTTCTGCTCATCTGCCACCAGGATCTCCCGGGGGCCGAAGGGACACAGTCCAGTGATCCTGGGGGACCACCTGTCTCCAGGCATCCGTGTGGGGAAGCTGCAGGAAAAGATGGGCCTGGGGAGGGGGCCAGAGCCTTCCAGGATTGGCCCAGGTGCTGGGCTGGGCTCCCGGGAAATTGACTTGAACCTGCCTTTGAACTTTCTCTTCTTGTCAGATCTGCCACCCTTCTGGTTCTGGGCTCCTCCTTCACCTTGGGGTGTCTGGGCTCTATCCTCTTCTGAGGTCTGGGATTTGTCCTCTTTCAGAGTCTGTGCTCCATCCCTGCCCTGAGGCTGGACTCTGCTCTGTCCCTCCGCCTTGGCCACACACTCTGTTTGGCTCAGCGTCTCAATGTCCCCTTGGGCACCAGTTCCATCCTTTCCACTGTCAATCTGTGGCTGCTGCTCCTCAAAGGAGAGCCAAAGCAGGTGACAGTCCCTGTCCAGGAGCCCAGGGTGGAGCTCTAGCTGGGGCTGCACAAAAGGGGCTGGCCCAGGCATCCAGTGGCCGGAGCCTTGTAGCTGCCGAAGCCTCTGAGCAATTGCCCCCTCCAGAGAGAGGATCTCGGCCTCTCGACCCAGGCTGAGCACACGGCGGGCAAAGGCGGCCGCCTCCTTCACCACCTGTTCACGGCCCTCAAGCTCCACCAGCCTCTCCCGAACAGCCTTCTCGACAGCCTCCATATGGGCCCGCAGCAGCCCCAGCACCTCCTGTTTCTGGGCCAGGAGATCCCGGAGGACCCTCTCAGTCACTTCCTCCACCTGTGTCCCCACCTGGGCAGCCTGCTCCCGCAGCTGGACCAGCGTTTCCTTTTCTACTCTCCGTGCAGCCTCCAGTTCAGCCAGATTGCTGTCCACGCCCGCCAGCAGCTCTTCTAGGCCTGGCCTCCGGGCCCGCACAGCCTCGGCCAGGGGCAGGCAGGGGTGGTCCAGGTGGGGGTCCAGGCGACACTCTCGGCACAGCAGCTGGGAGCAGGGCTGGCACAGGAAGCGCAGTGCCTCCCCAGGGTGCTGGGGGCACTGAGCCGCCTGGCGTTCACGGGCCTCCTCGTCATACCAGCCTGCCCTGTAGCCCACCAAGTCCACCACCCGGTGGGTGTGGGTCTGGCGGGTGCAGCGGTGCCCGTCAGCACAAGCCTGGCACAGGTCATCAGCACAGTCTAGACACCGGGCTGTGGCCGGCCCCCCTGCGCTGGTGCCCCCCACCAGGGGACACAGGGCACAGGCTGGCTTCCCCACACGCAGGTCTCCAGAGCCCCGGGCCTTCACCAGGTCCAGCAGCCCATTGACGAAGAAGTTGGTTTTGAAGGCAGCCACGCCTGTGGGCGGCACGGGCACAGTCTCGCGGCACTCAGGGCAGCGGACATGGCCGCCCTCAGCCAGCTGGGCCAGGCAGTCCTGGCAGTAGGTGTGCAGGCAGGGCAGCGTCTTGGGCATCTGCAGCTGCTCCAGGCAGATCTTACAGGCCAGGAAGTCACTGCTTAGGGCCTCCAGCAGGGAGGGCGAGGAGCCCTGGGAAACCATCCTGCAGGCAGAAGGTCAGGGCCAGTGGTCAGAGGGCACCTCCACGGGCCTGAAGCCCCCACTTTCCTACCTCTCACCTGGGGTCTCCTATCCTCTCCCCTCAAAGATAGGAACTTCCTTCTGGTCTTCCGGGGTCTCAGGCTATTTGCTCTTAGGCTAGGGAGCTGTTCCCCTCCTCCTGGTGTACATTCTGCAAATGTTAAAATGTAAATGTTCTTATAGTATCAGACCTGTGAGAAATGACAAGATCTGAAGTGCACAGGCCTCCTGGCAAGTGCGTTCCAAGCCCTCTGGTGGGCACAGATCCTGGGGTCCCTCTGTGTGGAGTGCTGGTATGAGGGACAAGCAGGAAGGGCAAGAAGGGGGTCTGTCACCTTGATCCTGGCAGCTGGGGCGGAGTTTTGGAGTAAAATGGGCCCTGATTCCCCCAGCCCCACACATCTACCTGGGGCAGCATGGTGGGTGAGGAGGCCCCATTTCCTGCCCCAGACTTTTCCTGAAATGAATTGTGGACATGACAGAAAGAAGGCTGAGGGTTGGGGTTCCTCTCCTTCCAGCTGCTCAACCTAGACCTCAGGCGGAACTCAGACCTGTGTGTGTGTGGGTGCCACCTACGACTTGGCCCAACACCTGGAGTTCTTGTCTCTTAGCTTTCTCTGCTGACTGCCTTCTGGAAACCCCTGAAGGGGAGTTGTGAGCCCCCAGCACAGTGACTGAAAAGTACTTCATAAGACTTGCTGAAGAGTCCCCTTTGCTGGGGGCTGCAGGGCTGGGAGAGGAACTCTATAAGTGGGCAGGGGTCTTTCTGGGGCGAGCCCCAGGCCTTTGGCCTCGGAGGGGTGAGGGGTGCGGCTTCCCGCCTGCTCTCCAGCCTTCTGCCTTCCGGGTGCCTCTCTTCCCTCTCCCTCCCCCTCTTCCCCTGCGCTCTCACTCCCCTCCCTTTGCCTGTCTGCCCCCCCTACTCCCTCAAGGTCAGCTCCTTCTTTTAGCCGCCCCCCCTCCCCCAGCCCTTACCTAGCCAGAGATGACCTTCAGGACTGCAAGGGGTCTGGGGTCCGGACTCCACTACAGCAGGGCTCCAGAAAGAGAAGCAAAACTGAAACTAATTGTGCTTGTGGTGCAACTTCCGTCTGGGGACACTCGCACAGGCTCCGCCTTCCTCCCCACCCCAGTCCGGACCTCTCCCTCCAAGTCCCCTCCACCCCCAGCTGGCGACCAGGTCTTCCTGTCTGTCCAGCTTCAGCCAATTGCCTGAGGATGTGTTCTCTGAGAGTTTGTATGGAGGGTAAGGGGGGTTATTTGTAGGAAGAAATTAGAGCTCATCTGTGACTCAGAGGCTAATGTAACCACGTCCTCAGGCCAGGTCTGCAGTGCTGACGCCTCAGGCAGGTATTTATCTGTAATTCCAGCACTAGGTGAGGCTCTTCATTCCAAATACCTTTTCTGAGCTACTGAAGAGGTCGTAGGGGCCAGATAAGGAGCCTCAGTCTCAGAGATCAGGGAAGGCTTCCAAGAGGAGGCATTGGTTGAGATAAGTCTGAAGAGAGCATAGAGGTTGGGGATTGCTAGGGAAAAATCAGGGCAGAGCTTTCCAGGAATCAGGAGCCTCCAGTTTGGGGACAGAGGGATGCACTGCCACAGCCCTCCTGAGTGGCTTCAGGTGAGCTCCCACCCTAACTGTGTGTGACGGGGACATAGGCAAGGTGGCTGACGAGGTTACCCAGGGAGGCTGCAGCCAGAAAAGATCTTAAATGGCCTTATGTTATACGTGTTGGGTTTGCGTTTTATCCTCAAAGCCCAAATAACCATTGAAATGTTGATTTTGCCCAACATTTTATGAAAAATCTGAAGAACAGAAAAGTTGAGAGAATTGTAATGAACGCTCATAAACCCACCACTTCGATTCTACAATGATCATTTTTCTGTAGTTGATTCATGTATGTATCCCTTTGTCCACACTATGGGATAAAAGTAGGAAACTGAACCGATAAGAACTTACTATGCCAACAGCCTGGGGAGCAGAGGGGAGCCAGGGCCCACGGGCAAAGTGGAAAGGCTGAGATGCAGATGCCAGACAAGTAGGTGGAAATCTAGGAAGAGACGGTCACAGAGGCCACAGAGAATTCTGTAATTCCAAGAGGAGGAGGTGGTCATCACTCCAGACCAGAGGGTTAACCAAGATGAAGACAGACAAGTACATTGGTACTGGTATGTCCATAAGTCTACTATGCACTTCCCTGCACGTCTGTGGCCCCCCTGTGTGCTCATTTGCGTACCTTTAAGGGAGATTGTTGAATGCCTACTGTGGCCAGCCAGCATGCCATGTACTGTAGAATATGCAAAGGTAAACAAGATGCCTTCTCTGCTCACAAGGAGCTTCAAATCTAATAAGCAAGGAGCAACAGGAGGAGAGAAGACAAAGGCCATGTAAAGATGTCACAAAAATCATCCCAGTGGATTACATTTATTAGGTGTTTACTATGTGCTAACCCGATTTAATCCTCACAATGGCCGGGTGAGCTAGATACTATTATTGACCTAATTTTAACAGGTGAGGAAATTGCCATATAGAAAAATAAGTACCTGTGCATCACTCAAGGTCATATAATGTGCTACAGGAAAGTTCAGTTTCTTCTAGGAATGGAGATGGCGTGGGAATCAAGAAGGCTTCGTGGAAAAGAGGCACTATGATGGTTGCCCTCTACCTCCACCCTCCCACTGAACAATTGCTTAAAGCACCTACGCTGTGTAGCAGGCCCCGGAGAGAAAGGTCCCTGAAGTCTCCCACCCTCGGGAGAACAAACTCCTAGGTCCTCCACTACAGCCCAGGAATAAGAGTTACCATGGAGATGGTAGAAGAGGATGCCCGGGAAGAGGAGGGGCTTGTTGCTGCTGGGAGGCCAGGGGGAATCTTGCAGATGCTGACAATTCCTCAGGGAAGTGGGAGGAAGGCTTCCCAGCAAGGACCACAAGTGGTCAGTTGGCTGGAACCAGAGTGCAGGTGGGTGCAGGGAAGCGGCTTTAAAATTTCCTTTTGAGAGTCCTGTAAGACCTTAAGGTCATGGGGCGCCCGTATAGGACTGTCATCAGGCAAGTTTGGGCTTTGTTCTCTAAGTATTAGAGGCAGTGGCCAGCAGAGATTTTTAATTTTAAATTATAAAACTAATGATGATAATTCAAAACAAGATTCAAAACCCTGATATCATGATGGTAACATGACAACTATTCCTTTTTCTGTGTGTATTTCCTTTGGTGTCTGTCCATATGAACATATTTTATATAAGTATATTTATAGTGTACATATACAAAGGGTGCCAAAAATATATACACATTTTAAGAAAGTAAAAAAATGGTATTAAAAATGTACTCAGTCAGGTTGTATATGAAACCAGCACATTGTACCCCATGACTGCATTAATGTACACAGCTATGATTTCATTTTTAAAAAGTTACAGAAATGATTATAATATTTTATTTGTGAATTAAAACTCAATGCATATGATTTAAAAGTAAAAAC
>CAUYRH010103341.1:0-19449 GCA_963574655.1 Perodicticus potto | reverse complement strand
TTTGGAAGGAAGTATGGAGAACTCTCAAAGAACTCAAGCTAGACTTCCCATTTGATCCTGCAATCCCATTACTGGGCATCTACCCAGAAGGAAAAAAATCCTTTTATCATAAGGACACTTGCACTAGACTGTTTATTGCAGCTCAATTTACAATCACCAAAATTCGGAAACAGCCTAAATGCCCACAAACTCAGGAATGGATTAACAAGCTGTGGTATATGTACACTATCGAATCCTATTCAGCCATTAAAAAAATGGAGACTTGACAGCCTTTGTATTAACCTGGATGGAAGTGGAACACATTATTCTTAGTAAAGCATCACAAGAATGGAGAAACATGAATCCCATGTACTCAATTTTGATATAAGGATAATTAATGACATGGTGGGGGTGGGGGAAGGGGAGAGCAGAGAGAGAAAGAATGAGGGAGGGGTGGGGAAAGGAACAGCAGAGAGAGGGAAAGAGCGTGCAGGGTGGGGTCTTGGTGTGTGCCACACCTTTTGGGAGAAAAACACGATTGTTAAGAGGGACTTTACCTAACAAATGCAATCAGTATAACCTGGTTTCTTGTACCGTCAATGAATCCTAAACAATAAAAAAAATAAAAAATAAGAAAAAGACACACGATGACAACCTCACATATAATCCCAGAGTGTCACGGTATCAAACACACCTACAAACATGGCCATGCCAGTCAGAAAGACACACAACGGCAATTCTGTTGATACCATCTCAAACACAGCTTCATAGAAAAAGTGCCCAAACACACACCATCATATATCCTGTTATATGCTCCTCAAACATGGTTCTACTGAATTACAAAGATACACAGTTGCATTTATACTGTGTCTCATAATTGTAGGGCCACAGAGTATCACACAGGTTCATGCCTTCACACGAACCTGCTTATGTTGTTACATATAAAGACTATAGTCACACAGGGTCAATTATACCATGTCGGACACAACATTACACAATGGCAAAACAGCATAAAGTCACATGCCATCACATACTTAGAAACAGATACACAATCACAGATGCATGATGTACAGTTGGCCCTCCATACCCATGACTTCTACATCCTTGGGTTGGTTGCTTGAAAATATTAGAAAAAAAATCGGCTCAGTGCCTGTGGCTCAACAGGCTAAGGCACCAGCCATGTACACCTGAGCTGGCAGGTTCGAATCCAGCTCGGGCCCGCCAAACAACAATGACGGCTGCAACCAAAAAATGGCCGGGCGTTGTGGTGGGCTCCTGTAGTCCCAGCTACTTGGGAGGCGGAGGCAGGAGACTCGCTTGAGCCCAGGAATTGGAGGTTGCTGTGAGCCGTGATGCCACAGCACTCTATCCAGGGTTACTGCTTTAGGCTCTGTCTCAAAAAAAAAAAAAAAAAAAAGAAAGAAAATATTAGAAAAAAAATCAATAAAAATAACCATACAACTGGCTCGGTGCCTGTGGCTCAATGGGCTAAGGCGCCAGCCACGTACACCTGACCTGGCAGGTTCGAATCCAGCCTGGGCCCGTCAAACAACAATGACGGCTGCAACCAAAAAATGGCCGGGCGTTGTGGCGGGCACCTGTAGTCCCAGCTACTTGGGAGGCGGAGACGAGAGACTCATTTGAGGCCAGGAATTGGAGTTTGCTGTGAGCTATGATGCCACGGCACTCTCCCCACGGTGACAGCTTGAGGCTCTGTCTCAAAAAAGAAAAAAAACAAAAAAACAAAAAAAAATCCATTTACAATAGAATTAAAAAAAAATAACAATACAACAATAAAAATGATATAAATAAACTACTAGTAGTTTATTTGATGATATAAATAAACGACTAGTAGTCGTTATACTACTATATAAATATTTATATAAATATTTATATAGTAGTATAACGACTATTTATATAACATTTACATAGTTTAGGTGTTATAAGTAATCCAGTGATGATTTAAAGTATAGGAATATACCTAGTTTAGGGCGGCACCTGCAGGACAGTGAGTAGGGCTCTGCAACAAAAAAATAGCCGAGCTTTGTGGCGGGTGACTGTACTCTCAGCTACTCAGGAGTCTGAGGGAAGAGAATTGCCTAAGCCCAGGAGTTGGAGGTTGCTGTGAGCTGTGTGACTCCATGGCACTCTACCGAGGGCGATAAAGTGAGACTCTTGTCTCTACAAAAAAAAAAAAAAAGGAATTGGCTTGGCGCCTGTGGCTCAAGTGGCTAAGGCATCAGCCACGTACACCTGAGCTGGCAGGTTCGAATCCAGCCTGGGCCCGCCAAACAACAATGACGGCTGCAACCAAAAACTAGCCAGGCATTGTAGCGGGCACCTATAGTTCCAGCTACTTGGGAGGCAGAGGCAGGAGGATCACTTGAGTCCAGGAGTTGGAGGTTGCTATGAGCTGTGATGCCACAGCACTCTACCCAGGGTGACAGCTTGAGGCTCTGTCTCAAAAAAAAAAAAAGGAATATACCTAGTTTATATGGAAATACTACATTGTTTTATATAAGGAACTTGAGTGTCTGTGATTTTGGTATCCTCAGGGGGTTCTGGAACCAATCCTTTGTGGGCACCAAGGGCTGACTGTAATTTACTATGTTATACTAATGAAACAAACATGTTCATGGTGTACCGAAGTGTTAGCCATTGGCTCTGGGACACACATAGGACACTTGCCTCTTCCTAGTCTAAACAATCATGGTGTCTCATGTGGCCTTTGCTACAAAAAACATACAGCTGTGACACACACCAAGCCATCCATATAGTGCCTTACAGGGTTACATAGGCATAAAGAGTCACAGTGGATTTTAGGTCTCCCAGTCCTAGAGGGAAAGAGTAGCCCAAACCACAGGGTTCCAACAGCTTCCCCAAGCCTCTGACCCCACTTTGGCTACATTCCAGACAGGTAGGCCTCAGAGGACTCAGGACAGGGTCCTTCCCCACCCCTGAGGGAACATGGGGCTCCAGGCCCAGGCTGAGCACCCCTCCCCAACCCTGTACCTTGCTTTAGGTGTAGTTCCTCAATTCCTTTCCCACCTGAGAAGGCAGGGCCTGGCCAGGACAGCCAGGGCAGAGGAGGTGCTCCTCTCTGCTCAGCTGGTCTACTTGCCCTGCCCTGCTCAGCACATCCTGGCCTGGTCCTGCCCTGCCCTCCCGCTGGGCGTGGGGTTGAAGATGAATCACCTGGAAAGCTGCAGACAGAAATGCAGCTGGAGAGACAAATGGCCAGAGAAAGAGAAAGAACAAAGAGAGTAGCTGCCAAGGCCACAGATGTAGTGTGTAAAGCCAGGCACCTCACCATGCAGAGACTCCCTTTCCTTGGGTATATACTAGTGTTCCTGGTGTCCCTTGTCTGCCTTCTTAGACCTGGAGAAGCCCACCTGGCTTTTTCTCCACATCTACACACCCAACTGGCAAACTGTCCCCAACTCTGTAGCAGGGCAGCAGGGCCCCCAGCTGGGGCTTTTCTCCCTCTGCTCTACTGCTGGTTCTCTGGATAAGGCAACCATACCACCCTCCATGGCCCTGTCATGGCCCACTCTCACTTGGGAGCCCACAGATGGGCCTGCATTTTCTCTCCAGGATAGGAGGATGAATGAAATTCAAAGATTCTGGGATACCCTAGAGTCCCAGGTGAGATGTGCAGGGACTGTCAGCCCAGTTTCTAGTGAGGAGATGAAGACAGAGAGGAGGGCAGTAACTTGCCCAAGTTCGCTTAGCAGGTCAATGGCAGACTTTCAGGAAAATTGGTCCTGGAGGATTCCTTTTTTATCCCTCTCTCCAAGGGGAAGCTGGAAAAGAGGGAGACCACAAGTGGCAGGAGTGGGCTCCAGTGCTTCAGAAAGTCACAAACTACACCATGGCTAAGGAGAGGGATGCCTCCAACCCTGCCCACAGGGAGATGAACAATAGGATTCCAGTTCAGGAGACGAGGCCTGGCCAAGAACAAGGCTAGGTTCCACTGAAAGGGAAAAGGTTTAACACCTCTCCCTTTCCTGTTTCAGTATTCTCCCTCCCATGTCTCCCTGCCTACATTTCCCTGTCTCCTGTTTTCCCTCAGTCCCTCCCTTGACCCCACTTCTTGCTTTCTCCCGGTGGTTGGATAAACTTTCTTATAGTCTAGCTCAGATCATACCACTTATCTGCACAAGAACATTCTGTAACTCCCCACTGCCAGTGGGAAGGTAGGCTTCTCAGCTAGGCTTCTGCTGCTCCTTTTGACTCTGCTGAACTCTCTGACTTTCTTTGGCATAGGTTGGTTCTCCAGTATTTCTGAACCTGGTAGACTCTGTGCTCGGGGATGAGAACATTCCATCCCTGCCCTTGGGGAGCTCCCAGGTTAGGGCCCGTCCCTCTTTGGAGAAACCATGGGGCATCCACTCTTCCTCAGCCCGAGATCTCCATCATTGATTTCGCCAGTCCATTTTTCTTACAGTTGTTAATCCACAATATTCCCTGTTATACACATACTCACACCCACACCCACATACCTGACAAGGTCCTCCACCAGCAGTGCTCTCTCCACTGCTGGGATTACCACAGTACCCAACGCCCTTTAGAGCAGAGACCACAAAGGAGCCTCCTCACACCAGTGAAATCACACCAAATCTTTTAACATTTTGTAAAAATATACTCAGTCACACACCAACTGTACATAGCCCTCAAAGACCTAGGGAGAACCACAGAGCTTGGCAAACTTGCACACACATATGACCACCATTGCCACTCAGACATCTTTTGTCACTTATAGAAAGCAGAAGTCCCCAGCTCTGTTGTGGGATTGAGGTGTGTATCCTCCCCACTCCACCCTCACCCCTCTAGGCCCTCAGCAGGCTGGAAGGGCAATCTTGATCCTTACCCTCAAGGAGTTCCCATTCTCAAAGACAAAAGAATCTCTTTCAGGATAAGCTAAACTGGTGGCTCAGGAAATGCTAGGGGTCAGCCTGTCAGGATTGGAGAAGCTCAGGAAAGGCTGAGATCAGGAACAGGAGAGACAGGGTAGCCAGACAAAATGCAGGACACTAGTTAAATATGAATTGAAGATAAACAATAAATATTTTTTAGTATGTCTCATGATACTTCTATAAAAATTTGTTATGCTATGCTAAAAGGACTTGTATATCTGAAATTAAAATCTTAATTGTTCTTTTATTGGGCCTAACTTTGGCAAACATAGTCAGAGATGGCTTCAGAGTGAACATGGCAGAGTTAGGCCTGGAAGGCAGCACCTGGCGTCCAAGGTCCCCCCAGACTCTTGTCCACTTAAGACTCACACAGGTTGGGGGCTCTACCCAATTTCCCCTGTAAAAGGGCACCTGAATTCTTGTGACAGTGATTTTATTTTAGGGATAACCTTGAATTTGGTCTTATTTATTAAAAAACAGGGTGGCGCCTGTGGCTCATCGAGTAGGGTGCCGGCCCCATATGCCGAAGGTGGCGGGTTCAAACCCGGCCTCTGCCAAACTGCAAAACAGGAAAATAGCCGGACGTTGTGGTGGGTGCCTGTAGTCCCAGCTACTTGGGAGGCTGAGGCAAGAGAATTGCCTAAGTCCCGGAGTTGGAGATTGCTGTGAGCTGTGTGATGCCACGGCACTCTACAGAGGGTGAAAAAGTGAGGCTCTGTCTCTACAAAAAAAAAAAAAAAAATTAAAAAACATGATACTTGACTATTCTAAACAAGAGTAATGTCATCAAGATCACTGATTGGACAGCATGGATTCAGGTGTTGTAGCAACTGTAATAGGAATAGCTGGCTTAGGAGTCACATAGACCCCAGTGTAAATCCTAACACTACCATTTACTAGGTGTGTGGCCCTGGGCAAGCCTCCCCGTCTAATTGAGTTTCAGTTTCCTTGTGGGGAAAATAGGGTAATAAGAACAGCTCCTTAGTTTGGAGGTGTCTGAAACAATGAAGGGAAAGAGCAGCGTCTCCCAACGTACAAAGAGTGATTTGGGTTAAATTTGAAAACCAACAGAATCACACATCCACAAAGACAGAAAACTATACACACAGATCTATAAACCCATAGGCTTCAACCCAACACAAAGCTGCTGGTACACTGAGAAACACAAACTCAATCAAAGATGAATACAAAACCCAGCCCCACTCACCAGGACAGTCTGCAGATCAGGGCCAGATTCCTATTAGAGGTGTCAGGGTAGTAAAAAGAAAATGGTGCCCCATCCAAAATCAATTCAAAATTCAAACCACACAAAACTGCAGAACAAGTGTCAAGTGTAGCTGAGGTTTGAATTTTCCCATGACAACATATTGTTGTTGAATAGCAAAATCATTCCAAAATTTTTTCTGGTTGCTGTGTGCCTCTGCTTGGCAGGTACCCTGAGAATACGCTTTTGGTTTTACTGGCAGAGCAGGTCCAGTATCTAGCTGTGTTTGAGGACAAAGACTCTTCCTTTTATTCATTCCTACCGGAACTGGACTTTACTTCTCCCTCACCTCTTCCTGGGAATTTCAGCTGTCAGCTTTTCCTCTTCCTTGGCCAGTAGCACCTTCTCTCTCTTCTTCCAGCTGTAGCCTTGGCTTAATCTCAAGACAGATATTAGGGCCCAAGACTCTACCTTAGCCATTAACTCCCTGGTGTCCTGGGGCAAATGGCTTCATAGTTCTGGACCCCAATTTCTCCATTTGCAAAACGTGCTGCTCATTGTGATGAATCAGTGAAATGGTAAGGTGGGAAAAAGCCAGTTCTAGCACTTAGGCCTCCTTATGGCAGATACAAACTTCTTCCTAACAATCCTCAAATCTCTGCCTTTTCTAGCTGAGAGTCAGACTCCAGGGACAGCTGGAATTCCTGGGGGTGGAGTGGGCTACGGTGGGGTGGGGAAAGGGAACAGAGGAGTGGAGAAGAAAGAATAACAGCAAAGACTGGAGTGCCTTTTGGGACTCTGTGGGGGTAAGAGAAGTCCCTTGGCTTGAGGAAAAAAAATCAAGGGGGGTGGTGCTTGTGGCTCAGTAAGTAGGGCACCAGCCCCATGTACCGAGAGTGACGGGTTCATACTCAGTCCCGGCCAAACTGCAACAAAAAAATAGCTGGGCTTTGTGGCGGGCACCTGTAGTCCCTGCTACTTGGGAGGCTGAGGCAAGATAATTGCCTAAGCCCAAGAGCTGGAGGTTGCTGAGAGCTGTGACGCCACAGCACTCTACCAAAGGCAACAGAGTGAGACTCTGTCTTTAAAAAGAGAAAAAAAAGAAAAAAAAAATCAAGGGATAAAGGCATAAGTGCCCCACCTCTTCCCACCTGCACCTTGAATGTGAGATCTAGCCCAGCTACCCCACTCTATCTTCAAGGCCATACTGCACCCAGGCCTTGTTTGGCCTGGTAGATGTTCTCTCTGAAATTTCAAATATAAAGTTCTGTCATGTGTAAAATGGGCAGAAGGAGCTGTTTACAGGAACCTTGTGGATAGTTCAGAGCTTCCTTTACTTGAAGTCAACTAGTGAGTCTCTTGAACATAAGGATTCTGCAGAAAAATGGAGGCACCTTCTGTAAAATGAAGACACTTTTGGAAAGTGGGAGCCATTCTAGTAAGCAAGGAGTATCCTAAAGAGTATTCCTTCATGTAAAACAGAGGAACTTGGTGTGAAATGCAGGTCTCTTTGATAAAAAGAATCCTTACTGGGCGGCACCTGTGGCTCAGTGGGTAGGGCACCGGCCTCATATACTGAGAGTGGCGGGTTTAAACCTGGCCCCAGCCAAACTGCAACAAAAAAATAGCTGGGCGTTGTGGCGGGCACCTGTAGTCCCAGCTACTTTGGGAGATTGAGGCAAGAGAATCGCCTAAGCCCAGGAGTCCGGGAGTTGGAGGTTGCTGAGAGCTGTGTGACGCCATGGCACTCTACCGAGGGCAATAGAATTAGATTGTCTCTTACAAAACAAACAAACAAACAAAAGAAGTTTCTACAAAATGGAAGCACCTTCTTCAAAGTGGAGGAACTTTCTGTAAAATCATTGGAGTTCTTTTTATTTATTTTTTTTTTTTGAGACAGAGTCTCAAGCTGTTGCCCTGGGTAGAATGCCGTGGTGTTACAGCTCACAGCTACCTCAAACTCTTGGGCTTAAGCAAGTTTCTTGCCTCAGCCTCCTAAGTAGCTGGAACTACAGGCACCCACCACAATGCCCAACTATTTTTTATTTTTGGTTGTAGTTGTCATTGTTGTTTGGCAGGCCCGGGCTGGATTCGAACCTGCCAGCTCCAGTGTATGTGGCTGGCACCAACTGAGTTCTATAAAGACTCTGTAAAGTGAGCTGAGTAGATGACCTGTATGTAAATGAGGGACTCCTTGAAAAAACAGAAGACTCATCTGTTAAATGGAGGAACTCTGTTTGGTAAAGTAAGTTTCCTTCTATAAAGTGAAGGATATTTCTGTAAAGTGTGGACCTTTGTATAAAGTGAGGAACTTTCTATAGAATGGAACAGTATAAAGCAATAGGGAATGGTGAGGACTGAGGTAAACTAGAGAACATATGCCTCACCTTTAGTAGGGACAGCAGCTCCTCCTCTGCATCCAGTTGTCACTTTGCAGTAATGGGGCCCTGTATTATCACATTTTCAAACATTTCAAAAGGATCCAGAACTCCAGATTTTTTTTTTTTTTATTTGTCTTTTAGAGACAGTCTCACTTTGGCACCCTCAATAGCAACCTCCAGCTCTTGGGCTTTGGCAATTCTCTTGCCTCAGCCTCCCGAGTAGCCGGGACTACAGGCACCCTTCACAACACCCGGCTATTTTTTTTGTAGCAGTTTGGCAGGGGCTGGGTTCGAACCTGCCACCCTCATATATGGGGCCTGGTGCCCTACTCACTGAGCCACAGGCGCCACCCCAGAACTCCAGATTTTTTTTTTTTGAGACAGAGCCTTAAGCTGTCACACTGGGTAGAGTGCCGTGGCATCATAGCTCATAGTAACCTCCAATTCCTGGGCTTAAGCGAGTCTCCTGCCTCCGCCCCCCAAGTAGCTGGGACTAAAGGCATCCACCACAACGCCCGGCCATTTTTCGGTTGCAGCCGTCATTGTTGTTTGGCAGGCCCGGGCTGGATTCAAACCCGCCAGCTCAGGTGTACGTGGCTGGAGCCTTAGCCCATTGAGCCACAGGCGCCGAGCGGAAGAACTCCAGATTTTTATGTGACATCCCCTAATTTTAAAAACTGTGAGTAGCTGACTTCCCAAAAGGCACCTCCACTCTTTGCTTGTGAGTCAAATTCAGCTTGTAGCCTATCATATTGCAATGTCTGAGTTAGATTGTCCGTAAGATCCCCTTCTACCTCTGCTGTTTACTTCTTGCTCTATCTAACACGCTATAGCCTTTGGACAGCAGCCTTGGAGGTCCCCTCTCCCACCCTCTAAAAGGGCCCAGTCTTCTCTGGGCCAGAGCAATCTCAGGAAGCTGGCTCATGCAATATAGGTCGGGAATTCCCTGAATTGGAATCTGCCATTTTTTTTTTTTTTTTTTTTAAGAGACAGAGTCTCACTTTATCACTCTCGGTAGAGTGCTGTGGCATCACACAGCTCACAGCAACAGCAACCTCCAACTCCTGGGCTTAGGCAATTCTCTTGCCTCAGCCTCCCTAGTAGCTGAGACTATAGGCACCCGCCACAACGCCCAGCTATTTTTTGTTGCAGTTTGGCCGGGGTCGGGTTTGAACCCGTCACCCTCGGTATATGAGGCCAGCACCCTACTCACTGAGCCGCAGGCGCCGCCCAGCCTTTTGTTCTTTCTGGCCTAGTTCACCTTCTTTTCTGTGTAGGATGCCTAGAAAGCAGGGGATTGTAAGAACATTTGGAAATGTCTGGAAATGAAGTTGTTCACTTTTTAGCAGAGAATGTAAGGTATGGGGACTCAACTGTTTGTTGAATACCTACTCTGGGCCAAGTGTTGTATTGATGCTTTCCCATATGGACTCCCCCTAATAACCCACTGAGCTATTAGCCCCATTTTACAGACCAAGAAACTGAGGTAAAGAGAAGCAAAATATAGTAGAATCTCTGTAAGTTAACCACCTAAGGGACTATAGCAAACTGATCAACATTTAGAGGTAGTGAACTGAAGGAACTAGGCCTACTGTACTGATAAAGTACATGTGATACATGTCTAGTCTGTGAAAATTAGGTCAACTTAAGGAGGTGGTCAATGTACAGAAGTAGTCAAATATAGAGGTTCTACTGTAACTTTCCTGAGGATACACAGCTAAAAGTGGCTGAGCTAGGTCTAGATCTCAGTTGTCTCTATGTCCAGAATCAAAGAGCACATCTTCAGTGAAAGTTTGCTAAGTTGTGAAAGAAATCACATTTGGGAGGGGGGCGGGGAGAAGACTTTCTAAAGGAGTTCGTTTTTAGTGGAGTCATTCAGGATGGAGTATATTTCTACAGGCATAGAAGGACTGGGAACCGTCCTGTAGACAGGGGAAGAAAAGTGGGCAAAAGTGTGGATCCTGGGGAAGGGGTATCAGTGAAGTATGTGTTTGAAGGGTAGAGAATTCCAGGTTTGCAAGAAGGTGACAAAGCAGGAAGAAGGGGCAAGAAAGGCCAAAAGATGCAAACAGGCAAACACCCACACACACACACCACCAACCACCACCATCAAAACATAGACCTGGATGTGGAGGTCAGAGTGGAAACAGGTGTGAGTGGGTCCAACAGAAGGAAACATGGCTGCCAAAGTGTTTGAGTCCATCAGCAAGTTTGGCCTGGCCTTAGCCATTGCAGGAGGTGTGGTGAACTCTGCTTTGTATAATGTGGATGCTGGACACAGAGCTGTCATCTTTGACCGATTCCGTGGTGTGCAGGACATTGTGGTAGGGGAAGGGACTCACTTTCTCATCCCATGGGTATAGAAACCAATTATCTTTGACTGCCGCTCTCGACCACGTAATGTGCCAGTCATCACTGTTAGCAAAGATTTACAGAATGTCAACATCATGCTATGTATCCTGTGCCGGCCTGTGGCTAGCCAGCTTCCTCGAATCTTCACCAGCATTGGAGAGGACTATGATGAGCGTGTGCTGCCATCTATTACTAGAGATTCTCAAGTTGGTGGTGGCTCGCTTTGATGCTGGAGAGCTAATCACCCAGAGAGAGCTCGTCTCCAGGCAGGTGAGCGATGACCTTACGGAGCGAGGAGCAACCTTTGGGCTCATCCTGGATGATGTTTCCTTGACACATCTGACCTTCGGGAAGGAGTTCACAGAAGTGGTGGAAGCCAAACAGGTGGCTCAGCAGGAAGCAGAGAGGGCCAGATTTGTGGTGGAAAAGGCCGAGCTACAGAAAAAGGCAGCCATCATCTCTGCTGAGGGCGACTCCAAAGCAGCAGAGCTGATTGCCAACTCACTGGACACGGCAGGTGATGGCCTGATCGAGCTCCGCAGGTTGGAGGCTGCAGAAGACATTGCATTCCAGCTGTCGCACTCTCGGAACATCACCTACCTGCCAGTGGGACAGTCTGTGCTCCTCCAGCTGCCCCAGTGAGGGCCTGCCCTGCCTGTACTCCTCAGGCCAACTGGGCCACAGCCCTGATGATGAGTAACACCACCTCCCTTCTGCCCCCACCCAGAAATCACTGTGAAATCTCATGATTGGCTGAAAGTGAAGAAAATAAAAGTAAAACCACTTCAGATCTCTAAAAAAAAAAAAACATAGACCTGTAGGGGGCATATAGAGGCAGGCATGGAACCAGATAGAACTACATACAGAAACATCTGGAACCTCCCAGGCTTAGACAGAGCCAAGGTAACATATAACACATACAGTCCCAAAGGTACACATGGATATATGCAGACACATGCAAACATACACATAGCCAAACAGAAACAAGAACATTAAGACACATACAAAACAGAGCCATGGAGACAAAGACTGCCAGGCAGCCAGGCACACGCATGGGCACATGCAAACACATACACCATGCAGCCACATGAGAGCACAAGCAGCTCATCCCCTTCCAGTCACATGATTATTATGAGGGCCTGGCCACCTCCTCCCTGCTTCTCTGGACCAGAGGCCAGAAAAAGATAGGGGATGATAACTCCAAACGTCACCCCCAGGAGCTGAGGACTTCAAAGGATAGGAAGGGAAGGGAGTAGAGCAGGGGTCCTCAAACTACAGCCCACGGGCCACATGAGTTGGTGTGAATTGTATTTGTTCTCATTTTGTTTTTTACTTCAAAATAAGATATGTGCAGTGTGCATAGGAATTTGTTCATAGTTTTTTTTTTAAACTATAGTCTGGCCCTCCAACGGTCTGAGGGACAGTGAATTGGGCCCCTGTTTAAAAAGTTTGAGGACGCCTGGAGTAGAGCTTCAGCTGGGAGCACTGGGGGCAGTAATTACCCAGTGCTGCCACTACCATTCTGGCTGAGATTCCCTTACCCATGAGGCAAAGCTGCCAGGGGGATGGTCCATCTGATCCCTGCCTTGACCTCAGGGACCCCAACACCCACCTATCTCCCTTCCCATTTATCAGAGGCCTGGCCAAATCTGACAGTTGGAGACTGAAGGATTATAACAGAAAAAGATAATAAGAGAAAGACACTGGGACAAGGAGAGAGAAGACAGAAAATCTACAGAGACCCAGAGATAGATATAGAGGAAGATATAAAAAAGGGGGGACAAGTCAGAAGGGAGACAGAGACAAAGAAGTCCACAGAGGGCATGAGAGTTAGTGAGGGATACAGGCCCAGAGAGCTTGCAGGGACAAAAAGGCCAGGCCAAGTCCATTTGTTGAACATGGCTATAATGTGCCATGCCCAGGGCTGTGGGCTTTACCTATGGCATTATCCTTATAATAACCCTAGGGAGTGGGCATTACAACCTCATTTTATACATGAGAAAATTGAGGCTCCCAGAAGTGAGGTGACTTTCCTAAGGTCACATGAAACTTTAGGAAATGGCAGACCTGGGTCCGGGGGGCTTTTCCCACTGCCAGCCCCTACCATAGACAGGGGGTCCAAACAGAAATTCTTGAGGGAATTCTCCAGAAAGAGAAGCAGTCAGGGAGACTGGGAGCTGCTCTCTAAGGGATACACAGGGAAAGAGACTCAGGCCTTCCCAGCCCTCTTTCCTGCCCCTGGTGGGGGAGGGGCCGCAACCACACCTGGAATCATTACTTAGGGAGGCCTGGCCTGGGGGAGCCAAGAAGAAGCTGGAAGGGGTGCAGGAAAGGCAAGGCTAAGGCAGCTGCAGCTTGGCTCAGGCCAAGGCCTGGGCGGAAGAACTTCTATGCCAGCTGCAGCTCCCTGGGGCCAGCCCAGTCAGTTCCGCCTTCCCACTTTCCACAGGCGCCTTCTCTCTTTGCCTTAACCCCTTCCCTGCAGAGGCCACAGGGAAGCACTGCAGAGCTAAAAACTGTGAGTACCAGAAAAGCTTGCTGATCCCTCTCAACCTCAGCCACACACCTGTGCCCTTCACCCTCTTGCCCTTACTCTGGGACTCAGACAGGCACATCTGATGCCTGTTGGGCATTGTCACCTAGATATCCTGTTTCCAGGCTCCTTAGACTCAGTGCATCCTGAACATGCCCTTACCACAGCACCTAGTATGCTCTTCCCCCTGCTTTCCCCACCCCAGAGAGGGTACCTCCATCCACTCAGTTGCCCAAGTCCAAGGCTCAACTTTCTCCATAACTCCTTCTCCCTCAACTCATATTTCCAGCTGGGCCCCAAGTCCTGTAGATGCAACTTCTCAGTTCTAGAATCCTTATCACCCTCCCCCCAGCCTCCTAACTGGTTTCCCTCCCATCCTCAGGACCCTATACAACGCATTTTCCACACCACAGCCAGTTTTTGGAAAATACAGCTCCCTTTAATTTCTCCAGTCTTGTGAAGGGCTCCTCTTGCCTTCTGGGTAAACTCCAAACTTCTGAGTACAGGGACAAGAAAGGCCTAGCTAATGAACACTTCCCCACCCCCGCCCTCCAGCCACAATGGCCTCTTGTCTGTTCCTCGAAAGTGCTCTCTTCCGCCTAAGGCTTTTGGCACATATGGTTCCCATGGCCTAAACTGCCTTTCTCCTTCTCCCTACTTCTGGACTCCTATTTATCCTTCAGGTCTCAAGTGAACTCTTTTCCCTGCCCACCCCCTTCACCCCCACCATGTGTTCCCACAGCATCTGTTCCTAGAATTAGTTGTAGTGTGTCTTTCCTGTTAGATACGATCTCCATGAGGACAGGGATTATGCCTCTCTTCTTGCCCACCCAGAACCTGGCACAGGGCTTAGCTAACATGTAGTACAGTGGTTCTCAACCTATGGGTCACAACCCACAGGAACTGTATTAAAGGGCTGCGGCATTAGGAAGGTTGAGAACCACTGATGTGGTATTTACTCAATAGACATACCTAAAATAAAGAAATGCCTTCTTGGGCGGTGCCTGTGGCTCAAAGGAGTAAGGCGCCGGCCCCATATGCTGTAGGTGGCGGGTTCAAACCCAGCCCTGGCCAAAAACTGCAAAAAAAAAAAAAAAAAAACAAAGAAAGAAATGCCCTCTTTCTTTCCCTTTTCCCTCTTCCTTACTCACTCACCAAGTGTTAATGAACCCATGTTATATGTCAAACAAATATGATAACCAGGTCTAAGTGTTAAAAATGGGGAAACTAGGCTCGGCGCCTGTGGCTCAAGTGGCCAAGGCGCCAGCCACGTACACCTGAGCTGGTGGGTTCGAAATCAGCCCAGGCCCGCCAAACAACAATGTTGGCTGCAACCAAAAATGGCCAGGCGTTGTGGCGGGCTCCTGTAGTCCCAGCTACTTGGGAGGCGGAGGCAAGAGACTCGCTTGAGCCCAGGAATTGGAGGTTGCTGTGAGCTGTGATGCCACAGCACTCTATTCAGGGTGACAGCTTGAGGCTCTGTCTCAAAAAAAAAAAAAAGAAAAAAACTATGAACATATTCCTATGCACACTGCACATATATTATTTTGAAGTAAAAAAACAAAACGGGTGCGGCGCCTGTGGCTCAAAGGAGTAGAGTGCCAGCCCCATATACAGGAGGTGGTGGGTTCAAACCCAGCCCCGGCCAAAAACTGCAAAAAAAGAAAAAGGGAACAAATACAATATTTAAAATAAAAAAGGTGCCCCCTATCTGCAAAAAAAAAACCTAACTTCAGGAAAAAAAGGCCCCCCTTAACCACAAAAAAAGGCCCTACTAACTGCGAAATTAAAAAAAAAAATAGACCTCCTAACTTCAAAAAACAAAAAAATCCTAACTTCTTACCTTGGTCCTCAGGCAGCAGCAGGCTCTGCACAAGCAAGTTCGTGACTCCTCCGATCACCAGTCTCAGTCTGACCCAAGACTGAGAGGAGGATTCATTCCAGAGATAGAGAGAAGAAGGGGAGTCAGAGAGTGCAGCATATATTCCACACATGTGCACTGTGGCCTGGGTCGAGTGGGCTGCTAAGCAGGACAGGCACCAGCGGCAAAAACACCCGGCTGGATAAATGTCCTCGGCGGGCTGCATGTGGCCCGCAGGCTGTAGTTTGAGGACCCCTGCCTTAGAGGCTGAACCCACGTTCCAAAGATAATCTGCTCTCTTCAGATGAGGGAACTTAACTCTGCTGCAGGGCTAGCCAATAGCAGACTGTGCTTCTTCCCCTCATTCCAGACAGGTCCTAGCCCCACCCAGCCATCTCAGGCCAGCACCACATCTGCCCAAGGCATTTAGCTAACTGACCCCCAGAAAGCCTTGTCAGTCTGGGGCATTGTTAGCTGTCATTCATCTATGAGGGAGCAGGCAGCCCCAGCAGAACCCTCCCCCAGGGACAGAGGTGCCTGAAAGGGCCGAGGACTGGGAGTGCCACTTGGAAACTTCAATTCTGTTAGTCCTGTCAGGGAAATCCTTTTCCCAGATACCCAGAGTCTTTACATTTTGCTGTGTTTGTTTGGGAGGCCCCCTGCCGAGTAGGAACCAAATCTGGTTCTTTTCCCAGACACTCCCCTGGAATCTCAAACTATTGCACTCCAAAAATTCCCAGCACAGGCTCAGCGCCTGTGGCTCAACGGGCTAAGGCGCCAGCCACATACACCTCAGCTGACGGGTTCGAATCCAGCCAGGGCCTGCCAAACAACAATGACAGCTGCAACCAAAAAATGGCCAGGCGTTGTGGCAGATGCCTGTAGTCCCAGCTACTTGGGAGGCGGAGGCAGGAGCCTCGCTTGAGCCCAGGAATTGGAGGTTGCTGTGAGCTGTGTTGGCACAGCACTCTATGCAGGGTGACAGCTGGAGGCTCTGTCTCAAAAAAAAAAAAAAAAAAAAAATTCCCAGCACAGCCCTCTACTGCCTCCTGCCCAGAGCCCCCTCGTCTTTCCATGAGTAAGCCCCCTTTATGGTCCCTCAGGCTGTCATCATTAGGGGTAATATTGAGGGAGCCACACAAATTTACTGATGTTTGATTTGCTTTTCAGGAGTACTCCCCCAGTTCTTTGCAATAGCTCGTTACTCTGGGTGTATATAAAATGGGTCTCCAGCTTCATGCAAATATGCTTTTTTTTTTTTTTTTTTAAGAGAAAGTATCTCACTTTATCGTCCTCGGTAGAGTGCTGTGGCATCACAGCTCACAGCAACCTCCTACTCCTGGGCTTAGGCAATTCTCTTGCCTTAGCCTTCAGAGTAGCTGGGACTACAGGTGCCGGCCACAACGCCCGCAATTTTTTGTTGTAGTTTGGCAGGGGCTGGGGTCGAACCTGCCACCCTTGGTATATGGGGCCGGCGCCCTAACCACTGAGCCACAGGCACTGCCTCATGCAAATATGCTTTAAAAACTGTTTTCTTGGCCCAGCGCCTGTGGCTCAACGGGCAAAGGCGCCAGCCACGTACACCTGAGCTGGCGGGTTCGAATCCAGCCCGGGCCCTCCAAACAACAATGACAGCTGCAACCAAAAAATGGCCGGGCATCGTGGCAGGCACCTGTGGTCCCAGTTACCTGGGAGGCGGAGGCAGGAGACTTGCTTGAGCCCAGGATTTGGAGGTTGCTGTGAGCTGTGATACCACGGCACTCTATCCAGGGTGACAGCTTGAGGCTCTGTCTCAAAAAACAAACAAACAAAAAACTGTTTTCTTCCCCACAAAAGGCAATTTTTTGAGATAGGGTCGTCTTGCTTTATTGTGAGCTGAAGTGCAGTGCCATCATCATACCCTCAAACTCCTGGGCTCAAACCAATCCTCTTGCCTCAGCCTTCTGAGTGGCTGGGACTATAGGTGCCTGCTACCACACCTGCCTATTTTTTTCCATTTTTTGTAGAGAGGAGATCTAGCTATGTTGCTCAGGCTGCTCTTGAACTGCTGGCCTCAAGTAATCCTCTCACTGAAGCCTCCCAAAGTGTTGGGATTATGTAGGCTTGAGGTGTGAGCCACTATGCTCAGCCCCCAAAATGCATTTCTAAGGCAAAGTGTGTGCAGGTAATGAATGATCCATCTGAGCGTGACTCTGCTACCTTCAATTTCTGTCTTCAAGTATGGGACTGGACCCCTATATACATACCCTTCCCATGAGGCACATGGTATATGTTGGTGGTGAAAACTCCCAAACATCTCTGGCCCAGACCTCCCTCCTGTTCACATTCAAATGCCTGCTGGCCATTGTCAACTGGATGTTCCCCCAGGCCTCTCAAACACAATTTGTGGCACATATACTTTACTATTTTCCCCAAATCTGCTCCTTCTCTTTTATGTAGACGGCTCTACCAGCATCCACCAGGTCACTGTAATTAGTTTTAGAAAACAACGTGGAGCCATCTTGGATTCTCTGCCTGTCTCTCTGCTTCTACCCTTGCACTTCCATCCATACTTCACATACAGTTACAGGGAGCTTCCAAACACCCACATCTGAGAGTATCAGTACCCTGTTAATAAACTCTTCAAGGTTTCTCTTTGCCTTCCAGAGAAAGTCCCTTTGCCAATCTACTGCTCTACTCCTCTCAATACCAAACCCCGTTTCTCAGTCCCAGTGTCCCATGTCTTGGTGACTTTGCTCCCACTGAACCTTACCTGAACTGCCCTCCATGTCCCTTTCTAGCTCTATAACCCTTTTTTGACACCTCTCTAGAGTTCTCCCCTAGGGATGGGCCCTGTACTGGGCACTGATAATGCCAGGATTTCCTCTGCCTATAGTCCAGAACTGCAACTGCCTTCCAACCTGAAATGCCAAATGGCAACTGTTCATGAGAGCTAGGAGCCAGTGTTTGTGTGTATGTGGGCAAGAGGTTGACTCACACTCCCTTTCTTTTAGATCCCATGTCTTCCTTTGGGGTTGGGATTTGGGGTAAGCCCACATAGTGCCCCTGCAAAAAGACCTTAGAGGGGAAGGCCCATGTATTCTCCTGACACACTGTAGCACTACCCATGTCTAAATCACTGCCTCTCTGAGCCTCTACTGCCTCATCTGGAAAATGGACTTGACCAGGGGTTCCCACTCTAGGCTGTGCATCAGAATCACCTTAGGAGCTTTTGAATAGATTCCTGGATTCCAACCCCAAGATTCTGGAGCTCTGAGGTAAAGCCAGAGAGTCACATCTTTTTAAGGTCAACAAGGCATTCTGATGCTCACTGTTTGAAAAACCCAGAACCATACAGTGTCTAAGGACTTTTCCAGCTCCAATTTTAACTCTAGGAGTCCCTGGAGATGCCCCAGGCTCAAAATCTAACAGAGCTATCCTCTCCTTCTGCCCACCTCAACTGGTTCAGTTTCCCCCACTACCCACAAAATGGCTCTAACATTGGTGCAACTCCTTTGACTGAGTTCTGACCAGGCATCAAGACCCACCCCCTAGCATCTAGAAGGACATTCTAGGCCTCAACCATTAAGAACAGGATAGGCTTCTTCCCAAATCCCTATAAGTCAGCGGTTCTCAATCTGTGGGTCAGAACCCCTTTGGGGGGCTTCTGCATATCAGATATTTATATTACAATTCATAACAGTAACAAAATTATAGTTATGAAGTAGCAACGAAAATAATTTTATAGTTGAGGGTCACCACAACATGAGGAATTGTATTAAAGGGTCATGGCGGCTCGGTGCCTGTGGCTCAGCGGGCTAAGGCGCCAGCCACGTACACCTGAGCTGGCGGGTTCGAATCCAGCCCGGGCCCTCCAAACAACAATGACGGCTGCAACCAAAAAAATGGCCGGGCGTTGTGGCAGGCGCCTGCAGCCCCAGCTACTTGGGAGGCAGAGGCAAGAGACTTGCTTGAGCCCAGGATTTGGAGGTTGCTGTGAGCTGTGATGCCACAGCACTCTATCCAGGGTGACAGCTTGAGGCTCTGTCTCAAAAAATAAACAAATAAATAAATAAATATCCACTTATTAAAAAAAAAAAAAAGGGCTCGGCGCCTGTGGCTCAACAGGCTAAGGCACCAGCCACGTACACCTGAGCTGGCGGGTTCGAATCCAGCCCGGGCCCGCCAAACAACAATGACGGCTACAACCAAAAAATGGCCGGGCGTTGTGGTGGGCGCCTGTA
>CAUYRH010103339.1:0-30518 GCA_963574655.1 Perodicticus potto | reverse complement strand
AAAGTAATGAGAAAGTCTCTTGAATGCTATCACAATCAGGTTGATGAAAATATCTCTGATTGTATCTGAAGCCCGTACACTGTACCCCATGACTGAATTATTGTACACAGATATGATTTAATAAAAAAAAAAAAAAGAAAAGAAAATTCCAGGGGAAAAAAATCTATATAACCTTGAGTCTAGTGATGAATTCTTAGATATAATACCCAAATCGCAATTTATGAAAGAAAAAATAGATTAATTTGGACTTCCTTAAAATTGAAAACTTGTGGTCTGTGAATGAAACTGTAAAGAGAACAGAACACAAGCCACAGCCTAGGTGAAAATATTTGCAAAACACACATCTGATAAAGGACTTGCATTCAAATCACAAATCCTCTTAAAATTCAACCACAATAAAACAAATAACCCAATTAAAAAATGTACAAAAGATCTGAACAGACACCTCACTACATAAGATGAGAAATAAGCATATGAAAAGATTCTAAACATCATTTGTCATTAGGGAAATGCAAATTAAAACAATGATACCGTAACACCACATAACTCTTATAATGCCTAAAATCCAAAGCAATTAATTTGACAGTACCAATTGCTGGCAAGGATACAAAGCAATAGAAACTTTCATTTATGTCTGCTGAGAATGTTAAATGGTACAGACAGTTGGGGACACAGTTTGGAAGTTTCTCATAAAGCTAAATATTAATATCTTACCATACATTCAGGAATAGCATTTTCTCCCAAGTATTCACCCAATGGATTTGAAACACAAAAAGCAACACAAAAAGTTGAATTTGAACACTTATATGAGTTTTACTCATAATTATCAACACTGGAAGCAACCAAGATGTCCTTTAATAGGTTAACGGATATACAAATTATGAAGCGTCTGTACAGTGGAAGACTATTTAGTGATAGAAATGAGCTACCAAGCTACAAAAAGACATCAGTGAGCCTTAAATGGACATTGCAAACTGAAAGAAGCCAGTGTAAAAAGGCTATGTAATTGTATGATCCTATTTACATGACATTCCAGAAAAGGCAAAACTATAGAGATGGTAAACACACCAGTGGTTCCCAGAGCAAAGGGAAGTAGTTGAAAAGGTGAAATGCAGAGAATTTCCTCAGAGTGGCTGGAACTATTCCCTAAGATACCATAAGAGTAGACGTGTGACATTATGAATTTGTCAAAACCCACAGAAACTTATAGCACCAAGAGTGAATCTTAATGTAAACAAATTTTTAAAAGTTTTATCCTAAGACAAAATGCAGAATGTGAAAAAACAAGCTAAACATATTATACACATAGAGTTGCTGAGCTGCATAGCTTTGGTAATGGGTGGAGCCTATAGGCAAAAGGCCTGTTTGTAGACACTGTACTCTAGCTGATAAAGTTGTTTCCCGCGGAGGTAGAGGTTGACAAATTTGATACTGGAATTGAAGAATTAAGTAAATGTATGATGGAAGTCAAGTTTCCCACTGTTGCAGACAAGCAAAGGAAGGAGGCTATAATGGCCTATGTTGTAATGCATTAGAGTTAGATATATTGGCACAAACTTGTATTCAGCTTAACATAGATACAGATGGATACATACAGCATGATTTGTAAATGTGTATGTATGTGTGTGTGTGTGTAGAGGTTAATATACACACATACATCCCCTTGCTCTGTCAGATGAGAAGGCAGGGAAATAACAACACTCCATCAGTAGTGAGTACTCCTCGCTCGAGTCCAGATCTTGGGTCTGTAACATCATTCTACAATAAAAGGAACCAGGATTGCGATTGCGTATGAAGATGGCTGATCCTACTGATCTCTGACTAAGACAAATACGTAAGATGAGCCTGAAGCATCTTATAGTGACAGAAGTTAAAGAAGTGCTCAAAAATAAGTAAGTAGGGCGGTGCCTGTGGCTCAAAGGAGTAGGGCGCCAGCCCCATATGCCGGAGGTAGTGGGTTCAAACCCAGCCCCGGCCAAAAACTGCAAATAAACAAATAAATAAATAAAGCCAGGCACCTGTAGTCCCAGCTATCAGGGAGGCTGAGACAAAAGAATCATTAAAAAAAAAAAAAAAAAGTAATTAAACCACAATGAGAATATGTCAAAGGGCCACAGGACCAATAGACAGAGCTCCAAATGGCCAAAGCTAGAATAAGAAGGACAGAATCTTAGTATGATATTAAGTCAATAATCAGAATTGGACTATAAACTTGAATACAAAATAAATGTCCATGAATCCATATTTATATAAACACATGATTGAAAAAGCAAATAAATTGGGGGAAATCTGCCATTTAGATAAATTCTAAATGATTTATGTAGCCAGGGGTGCCCAATCTGTGGCCCACAAGCTGCAGGCTTATTCCCTTGGCCTTAGGCCTGTTTTGACTTTCTGTGGTATCAGATATTGCGAGACATATGCATGGACCTTATTTGCTCAACCGCCTCCATTAGTGTTCGTGTATTTAACGTGTGGCCCAAGACAACTCTCATTCTTATAGTGTATGGCTGAGAGGCAAAAAGGTTGGACATCCCTGATTGACACATCACCCTCAAGTGTCTACATAAGAAATGAAGCCTTACATATCTACTCCTTAAGTATACATAGTTCCTTTCTTCAAAGACTAAGGAATAGAAAAGGGGGAAATGCGTACGGTAGAGAAAGCTGACAAATAGTATCTCCACCAGGTGATCAAGGTTCATACCAATAATAAGTCATGTAGATAGAACGTACCTTGACAATGACACTTTACCTTGTGGTCTTCCTCCCCCAAACCCATAACACTGGTCTAAGCATGAAAGTAACATGAAACAAGTCCACATTGAGGGATATTCTATAAAATCACTGACCAGAACTCAAAAGACTAATAGTACCCAAAACTGTCAACGTCATCAAGAACAAAGAAAGTAAAGAGCAGGCGAAGACATGAGGACTAAACATAATGTATTATCCTGGACAAGATCCTGAAACAGAAAAATCAAATTAGGTGAAAACTTAGGAAATATGAATTAAAATATGAACTTTCATTGATAATAATATATTGATATTGGTTCATTAAATTATAACAAATACATGTACCAATGTAAGATGTTAATAACAGGTGAAAGCAGGCGCAGGGCATCTGGGAACTCTCTATACTATCTTTGCACATAAAAAGTTTATGTGAAAAAATAAACACTCAAGGGACTTTAGGAAATAGTAGAGCTTTGTTAGATATCAGTTGCTGAAAAAAAAAGAGAGGCAGAGTGCTCTAAGCATAAAGAATGACCAAGAATTGACCAATCCAAGGAACAAAGGGGAACCCTCTCTAAGTGATGCAGGAAGAGCTCACAGATCAATCACAGAGTGATGGACTGTGCAAGTGCCTTCACAGGCCTGATGCACATTTACGCTCAAACAAAATTAAAAATTAGCATAGCAGGGGCTTCTTAGTAAAGTATTATTATGAACTCCACTCTGTAAGTTTGAACCAAACTATTAAAACACAAAAAAGAAATATCACATACATATAGATAGACAGTAGAATAAAGTACTTAAAAGCACAAGTGTAAGAGTCAAAATAATCTGGGTTCAAATCCTGACTCTGCCATTTGCTAGATGTGTGACTTGGAGCAATTTGAATTTGAAAAGGTTTGTTTTCTCATCTTTAAAATGGAGATAAACAGTACCTTCCTCACTGAACTTTCAGGATGATTAGATGAAACACAGGAGACATTGTGTCCAGGCATGGTGAGTCATAAATCAATGGCTATCACGTAAAATTTACACTGGAACTGGAAAGATAAAAATGCCCAGTATCTGTAGATGATATAATTTTCCACAGAAAATCCAAAGGGGTGAACTAAAAACTTTCGGAATGAAGATTTCCTATTTGAAAGAAACAATCATTTCAACAAAACTGAAAAACAGATTTCATTCACAAAAAGCAATCATACATTGCCTCTCTAGTCTTGGATGTGATAAGAAATAAGCAGACACATAAAAAGAGAGGCAGAGTGCTCTAAGACACATACGAAAGAAAACTGCAGTTCCCGAGGAGACTTGCAGAGAGAGATGCACCCTGTTACCAGATGGAGCGACTTAACTGTAAAGATATCAATTCTTCTCAAATTACTTTGTAAATCCAATCTAAATCTCATTTTTAAAAAGCTTTCAAAATGATTTTGAATACCATCTTGGAGAATGCATAGATAAAAATAGCCATGAAAATATGAAAAAGAGGATAACTTTTTAGATAAAATGAATTATTGAGTAAAAAAATCATGTTAAAAACTGGTTATTTGAAACAAACAAACAAAAAAACACTGATAGTTCCATTTCTCATATTATACCCCCAAAAGTAGTGGATTGATTAAAAGAGAATTTTTCCACCCATAAGTTGCAATCCTTGAGTGTGTCCTGAGCAGAACTTTCTAAAATATAAGGTATAAAGGCAGAGAATAGAAAATAGAGCATCTCTTCCAGATAAGGATACTGCCCGCTGAAAGCTTTGAGTGCTGGCTTATGGTATAAACTGTTTCTTTCTGTTTGAATGCCATTGGCCTAATGCATCACACATGAAAAATTCAAGCCATGAAATAACTAAATGAAAACAGAGGTGAAATTTTTATCTGGCCTTAGAGTAGGGAAGAGATTTCTAAACATACATCAAAGGCAAAAACTCTGAAAGAAAAGAATGATAGACCTGACTGGATAAAAAGCTCAAAATCTTACTTTATCAGAAAACACTGCTAGAGGTATGACACAGTGGGGAAGGGGGTGAAATATACGTAAAAAATTCATAAATTCGTATCATATTAAGGATGCAAAAGAATTGCCATATAAAGTATGGAGAAAATGATTGGTGTTCTAAAAGGGAAAGCAAAGAGGACATGAGGCAATTAAAAAGAATTATAATAGCACACACATGCCCCCCCAGGAGGTAAATCTGCAGTGTAATCAAAGAAGTTCAAAAGCAAAAATGCAATAGTCAGATAATTGCCTTCTAAGAGCCATTCTTCTGCTTTTCTTCAGTAATAAGAACCTTGATTTTCAGCTGACTTTTTGTCTTCTGCCTTAAAAGTCCACATTCCCCGACACCTATTTGGGAACATGTGACTATACTCAGACTAAATTCAGGCTGAGTTGGACATGGAGATGTAGGCAGAATTGTATCCAAATTCATAAACATCTACTGGAAGGAAAGAGGGAAGCCCATCTTTGCTCTTCAGTTTTTCCTACTGACTGGACTATAGTTAGAATGGTTGGAGCTCGGTAGACATCTTGGACCATGAAGCAGACTTGTTGGAGCAACAAGATGAGAAGCCTGGGTCTCTGGTGATCAAGGTTGCCCTGTACTAGCCCTGGACCTACTCTTACCACTTGACTTATATGACTTATATATTTCGTTTTATATGAAAACGAAATAACCCTCTGTTGTTTAAAGTGCTGTTAATCTCAGTGCTGAAGTGTCAATTTCAGTAGAACCTCTATTGTTGGCCACCCAAGGGACTGGAACAAACTGGTCAACATATGGAGACATTAACATAAGGAATTAGGCCTACTGTACTGATCCATATGAAAATGAGGTCAACTTAAGAAGATGGTTAGTGTAGGGGGGTGGTCAACTATGGAGGTTTTACTGTATACTGTGTATTGCTGAACCAATCCCAGCTAAGAAAGCTAACTTTTTTCTTAATCCACAAAGTAGAAAATTTTTTGAAAAATTCGTATTCAAAGTTGATAAGGATCCTCTGAAGAGGCATTCTTACACATTCCTCATGGTTCATCTTTTCTGAAAAGAATTTCTGTCAGTTTGTATTAAAAGACTTCCAATATACATACCATTTTATTCAGAAATTCTACTGCTAGGAATGTATCCTATGAAAATGATTAAGATATGTGCAAAATTAATATACAATGATGTTCATAAAAGCAGTGCTTATAATAATAAAAAATTAGAGAAGCTAAATGTTCAATAATAGAGGACTAGTCATAAAAATTCTAGTGCATTTATAGAATCAAACACCAAGGTAGCTATTAAAAATCAAGATTTGAAAGAATAATTGATGATATAGGAATATTTTTAAGTATTATTAAGCTAATAATAAATATTTTAAACAGTATGTGATTATATTCAGTTTGGGAGTCTGGGTAATTTAAAAAACTCATTTTTTGTACCTTGCAAAGAATTAATGGTTTTAAAATGTTCTATAACAAACATGTATAAATCCTATTTTTTAATGCTTGTTTTAAATTTGCCTGTGTCTACTATCTTCCAGGTTGTACCATGGAACATTTTTTTCTGCTCCCTTGTCAGTAGTAGTCTTTGGAAAGGATAAAGAATACCTCATATACAACTATAGCTGAAATCTTCCCACTCCAGAACATGCTAAGCCCATTAGTGTGGTTCTAGGAACTCCTTGTTCCCAAGAAACTCAGAGCATCATGACACTCTAAGTGATGGTCCTGAGGCCATCTGAGGACTTCCCCTTCCCTAGATACTAAGATCTGTTGTCCCTGACTTCTTAGGAGCTCCTGGCCTCACATCAATATTCTGTATTTCTAAGCAAATGGTCTTTAAAAAAGATGTTTCGTATGTCATTGAGAAAATGTGTTTAGCTGCAAATAAAAAACGTAATTAACAGTGACATAAATTGATGGAGGTTTACTCTGTGACATGAGAAGTTAGGAAAGAGGCAGTTACAATGTTGGTTTAGCTACTCCACAATCCCGCTAGAGTCCAGGGTCTTTGAGCTTCTGTCTAGTCATTCTCAATGGTTGGGCCTGAAGCTGTAGGCTGGTGCCTGTGGCTAGAAAACAGCAGCAGAAGCTCCACTCACTGCCCTGCCAGGGCAGAATACGGCACCAACTGGATTGAATTATTGTACACAGCGATGATTCAATAAAAATAAAAATAAAATAAAATAAAAATAAAAAAAAAGAAAAGAAAAGCTTTTTCAAAAATCTCCAGAAGACTTTACTTGGATTTTCTGGGCCAGAACTGAAGGAAGCATCAGGGCCATACCCTCAGCAGGAAGAGATTGAGTAAGAATGTAGCAGAGCATATCCTTAAAAAAGGAACTGAATGGGCATGGATTAGACAACTAATAGTGTCCACTACACTCTGGCCAAAGTAATTCTAGAATTCCACTGTCATTTTGAAAACAGTGTATGTTCAACCTGCACAAAGAGCAAATCCAGGTTAAGGTTAAGGGTGTGTGTGTGTGTGAGTCTATGAACTAACTGGAGAAGGAGAATGACATCCATTGAATACCTTTAAGGACAAGCTGCTTTCATAATTATCTCACTGATTTCATTTCATCATGATAACAACCTCTCAGGATAGGCCTATGCCTCTGTTTTTACAGATGAGGAAATGGCAACTCAGAGAAGTTAAGCAGCTTGCCCAAAGCCCACCTGGATGGCAAATCCTGGGGGCTTAGGTTGCACCCCTGCCTGTTACACAGTCCACATGTCTCCTAGAACACAACATTGCCTCTCAACAAGTTCCATTGGACATGTACGTACCTAACAGGAACATCATAGAGCAGATGTACAATTGAACTGGCTTAAAACCTGAAGGTGCACAGTTAAAGGCTCATGGGAGGCCAGGTGGAGAGTAACCTTCCTGTGGAAAACAGAAAGCAGCACATGTGCCAGATACCATGTTGTGATTCCTCCTTGAGCTGCTGCTCAGGGACCAGGAGGCAACACAGCAGGTACACAGGGCCCTCCCTGGAGGGCAAAGCGTTCATGGAAAGCAATCAAGGAGAGTAACCCAGAGACTTTAGATGCAAACTTCAATTAGAAGTCTTAGAGCTAACCAAGAAGTCTGGCATCTACCATATGTGGAATAAATAATAACTCATTAGACAAAAAAAACCCCCAAAAACAGAGACACTAAATTTAACCTGGATATTCATTTAAATATTACTTTAATTAGATGTGTAACATATACATTATAAATTACTTATACTTAGTTGTGTCCATTCATTCAACAGATCCTATGCTAGGGATAGAAAGAAAAATGAGACATAATTCCTGTTTTTAATAGCTCTACAATCTATGTAGGTATACAATGCCAGTATATCAATTGGAGAGTCCAAATGCAATTTTGTTAATTTGCGCCATATGCAGATACATGAATGACACATTATGGATCTAGTGGGTGGTAAAGTTCTTTTATCCCACTTAGAAGAGAAACAGAATAGGACGTGAGCCAGATTAGGCACTTAATAAATGCTGGATGGAACGATGGATGGATGGAAGGATGATGATATGTTATTCACTACCAATAGACTCAATCACTGCCCTCAATTTTATGGAAAAAACCAATAAGCTTCTTGAGGTATTTGTCTCAAGCTTTAAATTATAAATATAGCTTACAGGCCTTCAAAAGTAAGGCACTTGAAGGAACAGATGAGTGTTATTTTAGTACACTATTTTTCCTGAATAGGCAACTTTCCTCTTGGGCACAATGGTAATCAGATTTTAATCCAACTATCTCACAACACAGAACTATGTATAATTCTTGTACCAGAAGTTCTCAACTCAAATGAGAACTATTACAATCTCTAGATACTCCCCCCTTTGCCTATAAATGTATTCTGTGTTCCCACAAAAGCCCAAGGAAACACTAAACAGAATGTTCTATTTCAGAGGATACTATGTTTCTGTCATCACGGCAAAAATATTTGCTTCCTGTGATACCTTGAGCCCTTTGCCCAAGTCAGGAAGGCAGGATTCAGAACAGATATTTCCAGGACTGGTTTGGATGGTGGCTTCTGTTCCAACAGGAGGAGCCAGAAATATACCTGGAAGTTACCTGCTTCCTGAGGTCATGCCCCAGAATGATCCACGCAGGAAAGTCTAGAGACAGGTCTCTTTGAAGAGCCTGCCTCTTCAACCTTGGGACCTGATTTGCCTACAGAACCTAACCTTTCCAAGGGCTGCCACCAAAAGCTCAGGTGCATGAACGTGCTTGGAAGGCACTCAGAGCTATAGATTCTTTCCGTTAATTATCCCACAAATGATCAATGCCGGCCTAGTCTGTGCTGTGCGCCGTCCTGGGCATGGAGCACACAGCAGTGAAGAGGCTGTAGGAAAAGCTGGAGCTGAAGGCCCAGGTGGAGAAGGCAGATGGCAAGAGTGAATCACAGACAGGAGCCTGGCAGGTGAGGGGACCCTGCAGCAGCCAACCATCAATCAGGGGGGTGGGAAGTACAGATGCCAGGTCCTGGAGGCTGAGAGAGCCATCAGTAGGAGCCTGGCCACAGGCTGAGGTGTGTGCAGGGTGGGCCGAGGGAGTTCAGGGGTGATGCCGTCCCCTCAGTTCCCATCCTGGAGTGCTGAACGCTCCATGGTGATTAGTCTGGCTTAGGACGGGAACTTCCAAATTCTAAGATTTGGAGATATCCAGGGACAAGAAGATTTAGCCTCATTAATACCTCTCAGGATAGATGCTCCACAGGATTAGTAGCTCCCATAAAAAGGGATTTCTTTTAAAAGTTGGTTTAAAGTAATTTTTTTGCAAGTTATTTTTTGGAGTATTTCTTGGCCCTGTGGACTGGTACATGATCAGAATTCTAATCAAAACCCATCAGCACTAATTTTCTTTGACATGCAACTTCTAAATCTGGTTTTATGATGTAAGTGTCCCTTGCCCATGTAATTTCTGAAACTGGGGCTATGCACACATCGCTTTTTAGTGTGGAGCCTAGAGAACTGACTCAGTTGTCAGCCTCACTCTCCATTCCCTCCTCCCACACACACACACAGATGATCTGGTGGCAGGTCCATTTAGGAGAATCCAGCTTGTACCAAACATTGTCAGACTAAGGGGGCCACAATCCAGTAGGCACTCTCTTGGCGGGGGTGGAACGAGACAGGAGCACGTAGCTACCTTATTAAGCCCCTTAGGCTGATAAAACAATAGAAGAACTGGATTTATTCCTTATACTTACTAAAATATGAGGGACTTGTTGCCAGAAAGATCTGCTATTATATCACCGGGATACTGGAAAGATGGATTCATCTATTCTGCACACTCCTAGGCTCTGCTCTCTCCCAATATCACTGTGCTCCAAGAACTCCCCCTAAACTGTCTGATGCCATTTCTCCTTTTAGCTCTTTCTAAATCTTGAAATAATGAGACTCACAAGCAGGCCCCCAACTGTGTCATAGATCTGCCTCTTCTTGTCATAGACCCCCCGTGTTCAAGCAAGAGGGTCGCTGGAGGCTGGCCCTCTGGGAAGAGGAGGGGAACACAAGATTTCCCCCTAATTATCCCAACATCTCTCAGATCCTGCTTCTCCCTTGGTCTCTAATGCAGAGTGGAGAGATCTGGGTAGTTGTTACTTGTGTTTTGGCAGCAGTCCCAACCAATCTGAATATCTATCACTACATACTCATTCTGAGCTTTACCATATAATGACGATGATTAAAGTGTTAGAGAAAATATTTTGTGAATTCTAACTATATTTTTATTAAAAAAGAATGGAGCTCACTTGACTCTCACTACACCTGGTAGACTGAGGCCACCCTTCCTTGCCTCCTACGCTGTCAGAGGCCCAGCTCCCAGTACACTTGGGTCTTGGATCTAGGAAAAACATCTACCAACCTTTTACGAAGTAGCCTGCTTTTGGTGGGTGGTAGCTACTTGATTCCTTCTGATTATAATTTCAATGTATTTTTATTATAATGCCGTCTTTTCTTTTCAGAGCAATAGATAGCAGTGCAACAGAAGAACAGTCAACTTCAGGACAAATTACAAATGAATTTTTATCTTTAAGGAGCTGAGACAGAAACTTGTGGCTATCAGTAAAGCATAATATGGTGGTGAACAATGAGCCCACGCCAGTGTTTTGATAAACTTCTGAAAGCAGAGCATGCATGAAGAAAAAAAGCAGAAAATGATTGAGGACATTAATTTTCTCACTTTGGAACAATACCATCAGTAAGGGCTGTGATATCAGTAAAGGGCTTTGCTCTCCGAGTACTGAAAGCATGGTAAAATTTATCTTTTAGAGTGTGGACATATACGTGGGTAGATGTGTGGTATGTATATTTTTCTCTTTTCTAAAGGAAGTCTGACCTTTAAATGGATGTTCATTTAGTTAAAAACATAGTATAATGTGAATGTCACAGCATAAGTTCTAGAAAAGCTTCAAATCTCTGTTCTGTAATCTATTAGCTGTGTGCCCTTAGGCAAGGTATTGACTGATCCAAAATTCAAATTTTATCATTCAGTAATAGAGCTTACATTATTTGTTTGTTAGCCAAATTAAACATACTCACAAAGTGCTTAGCACAGTTTGCATATTAAGTACTTTATACAGATCAAGTTATGCCTCAATAAACAATTTTTTTACTATGATAAACAGTGTAAATTATGATACATGTATACAGCAGACAACCCTTAAAAAGAACAAGGTAGACGCATTCAGCATATGACAATCCAGTCAAAAATCCCTCATGTAATTTCCATCATACTCAGGCAAGACAGAAAATAAACAAAAAAGGTGAGCAAACTATCTTATATATTAGAAGGTAATGAACAGGATGGGGAAAAACAAAGCTGGAAGGGGAAGAAGTGCTTAGGAAGGGTTCCTAAGAAGTTAACATTTGTGCAAAGATTTAAAGAGGTAGCTGATGAAGTGTGGACGGCTGGGGAAGATGGCACATGGAAGGGAGAGTTAGGATAAAGGCCCCCAGGAGCCAAGGGGTCTCTTTGAGAGACCTCATGGAAGCCCATGTGCCTATAGTTGAGCATTTAAGGGTAAGAACAGCAGAAGATGGAAGGAGAGACGTATCAGGGACCACATCATGTTGGCTTTTGCAGGTCACTGAAAAGTTTTTGACTTTTCCTTTGAATCTGAAGAAGAAGGGAAGTCTCTGGAGTGTCTTGCACTAGGGACTACCAAATATGAATTTCATTTTACAGAGTTAGTTGGACTACTATGTGCAAAAGAGAATATATAATAGGAGCTAGATCAATTAGGAAGCTATTAGAATAAAAGATGAGGATGTCTTGAACTTCAGGGTGGGAACAGTGGAAGGGGTTAAACACGGTTATATTTGAAAATACATTTCAAAGTAGAGCCAGGGTGGCGCCTGTGGCTCAGTGAGTAGGGCGCCACTCCCATATACCGAGGGTGGTGGATTCAAACCCGGCCCTGGCCAATTATAACAAAAAAATAGCTAGGCATTTTGACAGGGGCCTGTAGTCCCAGCTACTCAGGAGGCTGAGGCAAGAGAATCACTTAAGCTCAAGAGCTGGAGATTGCTGTGAGCTGTGATGGTACTGCACTCTACTGAGGGTGAAAAAGTGAGACTGTCTCTAAAACAAACAAACAAACAAACAAAAAAAAAGTAGAGCCAACATGATTTTCTGATTATGAGAAAAAGAAAGGGTTTTATTTGTTTTTGTTTCAGCAAATGGAAACATGGAGCTGCTGACTGAGATGGCAAATACTGAAGGAAGATAGCAGATTTAGGGGGAAGATTAGGAGTTTGTAGACATTTAGCTTGATATGCCTATACACGCCCAAGTGGAGATGCTAAGTGGTCAGTACATATTTAAGTCTGGAGTTCAAGGGAGCAGTATAAGCAGGTTGGCTGATGATACATAGACAAACAGATAAATCTGTATGCTTACATGAAAATATCTCTATAATATATAAAAGGCAGGGTATAAAACAGTTTGTGAAATATGATCCCAATTATTAATGAGTAAAGTTTAAAAAGTTAATATGTATAAGAAAAATACTTGGAGGCACCTGAAAAAAAATTGAGGCTAACAAAACTGGGAATGGGGAGGATACTTTTGCAGTAACATTGAATTTTATATAAGAATGTATGTTAATCTGAAAATTAAAAAAAAAAAAAAGGGAAGGAGAAGAGTGTTGTTACTGGAAAGCTTGGTACTTGTCTTGAAGACTGCATCAGAAGAATGAAGACAGTGGTCTGAGAAGAGGGAAAGGAGGGTTTATTAATTTGCTGGCAAATGAGGGGAATGGCAGACTCCCATCTTAAAATACCATTATCCTAAAGATAAACAGAAATAGAGAGATTTTAAAGGTAGGGTTTTCAGCTTTAGACCATTGCTATTTATCAACTATAGTTGATAGTTCTAATCCATCCAATCTCTAGCAAAGAAAATCTCTTGACTTCTGCCTGGAATTGAACTATCTCCTGTGGTACAAAGAACAAAGGACATTCTTCTGCCCTTCTGATTATTGGCCTCAGGCAAGGATATGGATTTTAGTTCTCAAAAGGGTGTGGTGTTTTAAAGAGACAGAAAAATTTTTACCCTTTTCCAGGCCATTTCCTCTATTATACTGCTTGGGCAAACTATCAAAGCCATTAATTTCTAGCACAAGCTTCTGTCCCCTTTGCTAAATTCAGTTACCAAAATGGCTACCTTCTGTCTCACTTTATCCCTACGGCTCCTCCCATCTTTAGCTTTCTCTAATCAGTTGCTATCAAATGGGCTTCAGAGGGACCAGGAAAACCTGCAGTATACTTTCCCAGAGCTGAACTCACAGAAGAGGAAGAACCTGAGCTCAAAGCTAAAGTCAGTAGTTACCTCAGAGTCCTCAGCAATGAGTTTTTCCCCCTTAATGCAGTTGCCAGTTTAATTCTCAAGCATATTTGAAGGCCATAACATTTAGAATAACAAGGCGCTAAAAAGTAAATGTTCCTTTCTATGTTTAATTTCTGGCCCTAATGTAGTACTGAATGATAAGTAAATGAAGCTGAATGAGTAAGGAAGGTTAATACAAACTGCTTTTAGATTGCAAGTTTGCAAGCCCGAGGCCTTCACCCTGTTAAACAGTAGGCATTAAAGAAAAATGTTCTTTCCTGAATGCAAAGATAAAGCTCCACTCTTCTAGGGACCTCTGCAGCAGGATTCTTTTAGGATTTTTCCACTTAGACATTACAGCTAGGAGGAACTCTTTACGCCCCGTCTCTTTTGCACCGCCTCCTGTTCCCTTTTAAACACATTTTTTTCTAGCTCCACTTATGATAAGTAATGGAATTAGACTATTGTCTGTCAACCCAGGACTTTTTCCTCTAAAATCTAGCCTTCTGGTTGAAAACAGCATTTGAGGAAAGAATATCACTGTAGACTATTTTTCTACTGCTCCAAATAGCTAGCTAGAGGGAAGTTGTTATTTCCTTTTTAGCATCATGTCCTGTTGGAGAAAACTGCAGTTCTCTTTTATTCCTCCCTGAACTGAACCTTCTCGCACCTCCCAGCACTTGCCAGGTGGGTAAAGGGTTACAGTTCCACAGCCTTCTCAGTTGCTTGGGTGGCTTGGCTGGAGTCACATCCCTTCTCCTAAAGCTAATCTGTGCCAACAAAAGTAAAGAAGGAGCTGTCCTCAGAGTTCTTTTCTGTTTCCTTTTCCAGAGACAGAGTGGAAGAGAGGGTGGGAAAAATTCTGTATAATCACCATTCAAAACCCTGCCAGTTGTGGGAACAGTGGCATTTTCTGCCTGATGGCTGATGCTATGAGATTTGTACAAGTGACTTCAGACACAGGAGAAATTAAATTTAACTCCCACCTATAGCCTCTTTACCATCTTCAGGCTAAAGACTGCTGACTGTGACCAAGGTTGTATACATGCAAGGAACAAACCCACTAGACCTGGAGGTGACTAACCTATTATATGACCTCAGGAAAGTTTCTTTTTTTCTTTCTTTTCTTTTTCCTTCTTTCCTTCCTTTCTTCCCTTCCTTCCTCCCTCCCTTCCTAAAAGAAGGAAAGAGAAGTTTATTAATTTGCTGGCAAATGAGGAGGCTGTCAGACTCCCATCTGAAAGTACCAGGATCCTGCTTCTGAGCAGAAGCACATGGCATTTAAAGGTTCTGATTCATCCCATCTCCAGCTAAGACAATCTTGTGACCTCTGCCCAGATTCATCACATCTTCGGCTAAGACAATCTTATGACCTCTGTCAGGCAAGTTTCTTTCTTTCACTGTACCTCCAGTATTCTTTTCTGATGAACTGGAACTGAAGAAGGATCACTGATGGTCAGACTCTTCCTACATATATAATCTAATATTAAAAAGCATAAAAAATGAAGTCACTTTGGGTGAGATTGAGATGACACCCACCTGGCTTTTCCCTGGTCTTTATGGACACCTTTGAGGAACGAAGGAACCTCCTCACCCTGGTATGGAAAAACACAAGTAAGACCCTTCTGATTTGAAACGCTAACAGCCCTGCAAAGTCTGCACCTCAGCAATGAAGAATCTCCAAATCCCTCCTGAGAGGACTGGTGCAGGGGCAGGGAACACAGCTGCCAACCTCAGGCCAAGAGCAGGTGGTTTGTATCTGTGAGGGATGATGTGGGTGGGGGAGGGGGGCTCTAGGGGAAATGTTCAGGTTTGGAAGGGGAGAACTGTTGGCTAGTTGAAAAATATACCTTAAAGCCTCTGCTTTTTTTTTTTTAAGACCTCTATTTTCCCCTTAGATTTTTAAACACTGTAAAGAATGAAGAAATTGGTACTTAAGACCTTCCTCATGATCATTCTTTCTTTACCGAGGGCTGAAGAAAAAGCAGCAGTTCCACTCTGTAGTTAAATAATGAAGGTTAGATCTAAGAAGTGACTCTCCTGACTGGGTTGGTTGCTGGGTCCCCAAAAATACCAAGTGGAATTGGGAGAGACCTTTCCAGAAAAACAGAAATGTACACAGAATCTCAGGTTTAATACACAGATTTCTATTTCATCTCTTCCTTTTTTAAATTTGTTTTCCTTTTTCTAAAAATTTACTTTTTGGAGAGTCATTACTTTACACTCTTTCATTCTTTTTTAAAATTTCAGATTAATAGGAGGGTACACATGTTTAGGTTACATTGTTTTCATTTATACTTTATGTTTTTGAGGCTGAATTGGCTTTACAGAGATGAGAGAGAAGGTAATTAAATCGTCTACCTAAGGTCTGTAGGTAAATTTAGAGGTATGATAGGAAATATTCAGAGATATTAAAGGATGACTCCACCTTTCACCATCTCATCTGGGGGTACATCAAAGGAGAGACACCAGATGAGGAGGAAAAAAATCAGCCACTTGGCTTGGACTTCCAAAAAAATTCTATGAAACTTAAAGCTGAGACAAGAGACTTCTGATTTGCCAGAGCTGGGTATATTGTAACTCAAAAGACTAAACAATTAGGAAAAAAACCCCAAAAAACAAAAAACAGAACACTCTAAGAGATTCAAGGAGAATAAGTTAGATCCTTCCTCATACACCATCCACGTGCACATCCAATGTTGATCGAAGTGGGGCCGCACGAAGTAGAACCCTGGGAACAAGAAGAATAGGTAGAACAGGTGAGTTCCCAGCATTCTGCTCTCCACTGCTCTCCAGACTCTGGGTCCTGGACTTGAAAGAGGCAATTCTGAAACCCAAGATAGTTGGACAGCTCCAGAAGTAACGTGTTTTGCTACCAATATAAAAGCTATTTTGAGACAAGCCTCATACAAACGTTTTTGAATTGAATACCAACCTCACTGCAGTCTTTCTTGGTGCCAGAAAATCACAGAAAGGCATCCTCAAGTTTTCTGTGCCCCTGAATGGGACTGAGGAGGGGCTGTAAATAAACACTAGAGAGTCTAACTAACAGAGAAGAAAGAGACTAATATGATCTTAAGAGACATGGTCAGCAGAGGTCATAGATGGTATCTCACACATCTCTTGCTGGACTGGAAGAGGATAAATACTCTGGCTAATGAACTGAAGACAGTAGAAACTCTGTCTAGGTTGGTGGGTGCCAAAGAGCGGGAGGGAACATCAGGAAATGCCTCCCACCAATACTGCAGCTCAGAAGCCGCCACCTCACCTTGACTTCCTAGAATTTAAATACAGCCCTAAATTAGCAGAATTCACCTGGGCGTGACTCTATGAATGTTTTTACCACAGATGGAATTGAGGTTCAAAACAGATATGAGGTTGAAAATAAAATACCAACGACATTAATAATATCACCATATTTTTTACACACTCACATTTACGATACTATGAAATGTCATTTCTGCAATAGGAACAGAAAGATGATTCCTCCTGACATGGCTGAGTCTCACAGAGGCAGAGATGCCCTGTAGATACCATTCCACAAACTACAGCTTCTGAAGCAGCTGCTCACAGGTGAGGGAAGGTAGAGACACACTCAGCTCACAGGTGAGGGAAGGTAGATTACACACTCAGCTATTCTTCCTTCCCTCCTTCTACCCCATAGCTTAGTTGCCAACTGAAAATTTCCTTTTATAAAAATTTGAGACAGAGTCTCACTCTGTTGCTCCAGGCTAGAATGCCGTGGTGTCAGCCTAGCTCCTCAAACTCCTGGGTTCAAGTGATCCTCCTGCCTCAAACTCCCAAGTAGCTGGGACTATGGGTGTCTGTCATGATGTCCAGATAATTTTTCCATTATTAGTAAAATGTGGTCTTGCTCTTGCTCAGGCTGCTCTTGAACTCCTGAGCTCCAGGGATCCTCCTGCCTCAGCCTCCCAGAGTGCCAGGATTATAAGAGTGAGCCTGAAAACTGCCTTTGATTTCGTTTCTGATCTCTCCCTTGCACCCATCTCCTCCCCTTTATTTCTACTGCCACAAAGGCTGCCACAGTTCAGCCTTTATTGCCCATCAGAAACTATTGTGAGAGCCACATGGAAAGAGTTGTTAAATCAAAGGAAAAGGTCAGCCTTCCCTTGATCAGTTTTGTCCAGGTGAAACATTATTAATTCAAATGCTTCCTTTCACAGAATGACCCTGGAGATTTATCAATGTCCTCACTGCCTAGAATATGTTCTTACCCTCCAGGGAAACACTGATCAAATCCATGTTAAAAAATTAAACATTATATTCTAATAGGGAATTATACCCTCTTCTGCTAGGATACTGTAGGATTCCATCACAAATTAACTACAGCCATTCAGTCTTACCATCAAGAGGAGGTTTCTGGCACCCCTCATGTTTACAGAAAACTCTACTGTAAGTCACAGCCTAGAGCAGGGGTAGGAAAACTTTTAATGTTGGAAGACTACATTAATTTAGCTGTGATAAAATAAGGCCACAGTCAAAAATCTTCAATCAAATATACTTAAAAGTGTACATTATTTTATAAAAATATATTATGTACTCAATAATTTCAAAAATGAAAACTACTTTTTCATTTTAAAGTTATCTAACCTTTCAATGTCTTTGCTGTGTCGCTAGTTGTTGGAAAGCATTTGAGTATTGGGTTGTAGCATGGAGATCGGCAGTTTCAGTTGATCCTCTAGATGGGTATTGGTCATTTGTGACTTTAAGGTGTATATATTTGGGTTAGGTAGGAAAATGTGGATTTGCAGCAATAAGTGGTTGAAAAGCAAAAAGCATTTTTAGGGTATGCTACTGAAGGCACAGATATTCTACTGCATTTTTTCCATATTTCAACTGGATCTTTCTTAGCGTCAAACTAACTGAAGTATAAAATCTGGATAAAGTGAGTAGTAGAAGTTGATTGATCCAAAGGAAGAAAGTAAAATTTATATTTTCCTTTTGAAATACTGCACGAAGTTGTTAAGTTGAAACCTAATTCTTGACTTTAAAATGCCATATACTGAGAGCTCAGCCCTTTCCATCTGCAGTTCTGCAGTTAGGTGTTGTGGGACTATCACCTAGGTGAGGCTGAAATGCTAATTTGAGTGTTATGTCATGATTCTCAAGGTCAGTGAACCTTTCATTGTATTCTTCAATTAATAGGTCTGTAACAGTTACATATTCTTCAAACGATTCACATTTATCATCCTGCTCATCACTGACCTTTGCTAACTGGGGAAAATGTTCATATGAAATTTCCTTTTGAAGAAAAAGTGTTTTGAAAAAAGAGTTTTTTTTGAAGTGCTTGGATTTTTTTTTGCCACATATATATAAACTTAGTTTTACCTTGCAAAGAAATATACAAGTCATTTTGATTTGACATGGCATCACAGAACAATGCTTCATTCCTATAGAAATCTTCTTTCAATAATTCACATTGCTGATTATGTTCTTAATAAATTTTAACTATTACTATCTGTTCTCATAGAGATAAAATTTTGGCTAACACCTATCCCTGTAATAGCCAACACACTTTAGGATGATATAGCCAATCTACACTGAATACCTCATCATTCAACTTTAGCATATTATGAAATTGACAATGCCATGTTGCATTTGCACAAATATAGTCAAAAATACTTATGACCTGTTACAGAGTGTCACTCAAAATGGCTTTAGTACAGAGATTTTGCTGATGTAAGATACAATGAATAAAAATGAGAGCATCTGGATCCATGAATACTTTCTTTTATCTGTGCAATTAACCATTCATGTTTTCTTGTCATGGAAGGTGCACTGTCTGTACGCACACTTACTAAATTTACCAAATGTAGTCCAACTTCATGACTTATCTTGAAAATTGTTGAAATCTATTCCCCATGTTCTGTTCACAAGAGCAACCAAAGCAAGTTAACTCTCCGTAACAAAGAAAATCTTCTGTTAGGACCCAAATGAAGTATAAAATCTGCATAAAGTGAGTAATATAAGTTGATTCATCCAAAGTGAGTAACACTTACATTTTCCTTTTGGTGTATTGCATGAAACTGTTAAGTTGAAGCCTAATTCATGCTGCCCATCAGTTATGGTTCTCTTTGAAACATTGTGGTATGGTTGTACTCTGAAACCTTACTAGGGTCTAAGCATCCTGTAACTTTGACGATGAATTCTTTCACAATTTCTACATCACTGAATGATGTCACTTCCCCCGGTGCCTCCCCCCACCACCCGAGTACATATGCTACTTGATAAGTTGCTTCAGTGGCTTTATTTTCAGGTCTCACTGCTGCTTGAAAGAGTTGTCTTTGCTCTTGCTTCCCATCTTTTAATTTCTGCAATACAGCTCTGTACAGCAAAGAAATTTTTGTGCTTTGTCCTCTAATTTAAAATATTTGTGGTCTTTATGAATGTTATTGCTGATGGACATGAATTTCTTTAATGTTGAGATTGAAGTATCACAAAGCAAGCGAATCATCTTATCCCTCTTTAGCAGAAATAAGAAAATACAGTAATTCCTGATTCTCACTAACAAATGTGTGTTCTTCCTTCAACTTTCTCTTGGTCTTCTTTGACGTGATGGTCTGTTAAGCAGACAGAATTAAAAAATACTGTCGAGTTGTGCAACTATTTACAAATTCCACCTCAAACAAAAACACAGTGTACTGCTGTCAAAGCTAATAACAGCCTGATACACTCAACGCCTGTGAACTCTCACCAACCAGCCTCTTGTGCTCGTGGTGACAGTCAGGTGGGGGAAGTTAGAACTAAATCACGAGCATAACAGCTGTCAATTTAGCCCTTACGGCTTACTAAATTCTAATTGTGCTGGTCAATCTAGGAGGATTATTTCATTGAAACTTACTCGATTCTTTGGTATTTTTAAATATGATCACTTTAAAAATAAAATAGAAGTATAAAAGACGAACAAAAATGTGTTAATAAAAGTAAAAGTATATGTTCTGTAAAATTTGGATTCAGTCAAAAGATCTCATTTAAGGACCTTCAAAGCCACAGGTTCTCCACCCCTGGCCTAGAAGTTCAGTTTTTAATGGGATATGCAAATAAATACCACAATGAGATCTCATCTAACTTGAGTGAGAATGGCTCGTGTTAAAAGTCCCAAAACAACAGATGCCAGTGTGGATACAGTGAGAAAGGAACTCTTATACATTGTTGGTGGGATCGAAAACTTATAAAACCTCCATGGAAAACTGTATGGAGACACTTCAAAGAGCTTAAAGTAGACATACTTTAAGTGACCCAGAAATCCCACTGCTGTGTATGTGTATACATATACATACACACATATATATACATCTGTATATACTCAAAGGAAAAAAAGGTCATTTTATAAAAAGGACACCTGCACTCAAATGTTTATAGAAGCACAATTCATAATTGCAAAGATGTGGAAACAACCCAGGTGCTCAACAATACATGAATGGTTTAATAAAATGTGGTATATGCGTGCCATGGAGTATCACTCAAGTACAAAAATGATGACCTAGCACTTTTTGGACAACCTGGAAGGAAATGGGAACCATTCTTCTGAGTAAAGCATCACAAGAATGGAAAAACAAACACAGGTACTCAATACCAAACTGGAACCAATTGATCAATACGTAAGTGCGCAATGAAAATCAATCTGGGGTTGGAGGGAGGAAGGAATAGGTAAATTCACACCTACTGGGCACAGCACACGCTATTTGGGTGCAGGGCACACTTATGTGTATAGCTTTGACTCAATCTGTACAAAACACAGTATGTAAACAAAACATGTACACCCCTTAACATTCTGAAATTTAGGAAGAATACAGACCAAAACAAAACAAAACACAAACCAACAAAGGTTCCAAAAACTTAAAACCTCATGCAAAGAATTGTATCAAGTTTGAATATGGATACTTCATGTAACAGACTCATTAGTACAAGGCTCCAAGGTGAAATTTCATAGACAATTCCAAAATGGTATTACGGACTGAGTGAGGATTTCCAGAACTGTTTATAGTTCAGCAGAAGAAGACTTGCTAAAAATTGTTGGGTGGCGCCAGTGGCTCATCGAGTAGGGTGCCGGCCCCATATACCGAAGATGGCGGGTTCAAACCTAGCCTTGGCCAAACTGCAAAACAGAAAAAAAATAGCTGGGTGTTGTGGTGGGCACTGTAGTCCCAGCTACTTGGGAGGCTGAGGCAAGAGAATTGCCTACGCCCAGGAGTTGGAGGTTGCTGTGAGCTGCGTGACACTACCGCACTCTACGGAGGGCGATAGAGTGGGACTCTGTCTCTACAAAAAAAAAAAAATTTAAAAAAAAAATTGTTGACCCAAGATTCAATAGAACAACAAAAAAATTGTATAGGACTGAAGGAATTTATAAGAAAATATATTTTGGTTGTTTTGAAATATTGTTGGTATTATTTTTAATGTTCTAACTTCTGAAGTGATATGCTGGAGTCACTTCTTTTTCTTTTGGAACTATCTCTCACCATTAATTTAGTGGTCTGTGCTTTTGTGAACATCTGGCAACATTTTTTTTTTTAATTAAATCATAGCTGTTTACATTAATGCAATCATGGGGTACAATGTGCTGGTTTCATATACCTTCTGAAACATTTTCATCAAACTGGCAGAAAATAACTAGCCTTTGTGGCATTTTCTTAGTTATAGTGTTAAGACCTTTACATTCTGCATTTAGTAAGTTTTACCTGTACCCTTCTATTTTTAAATGGGAATCTTATTCTCACTGACCTTTCAGAATTCAGAGACACTTTTCTGAATCTCTTGTAATGGCAATGTAGTTACTTGCATAGGTTCAATAAGAATGTGTTCTAATTTTTTTTTTCAGTTTTTGTGAATGTGTTCTAATTTTTACCAGTAAATAATTGAATAAATAGATGGCACAGTCAAGGCCATCTATTTGACAGAAAACTGGCCTGTGGCCTTTTTATTCAAGTGGGGAAATTTTGGCAGATTTGCCAGTGCTTAAGGAGACATGCATTCACCCCCACTTATAGATACTGAAGACAAAGAAGACATGCATTCACCCCCACTTATAGATACTGAAGACAAAACAGTGGTGATGACCTTCTTGGTTTGGTTTCCTAAACTCAGAATAGAAGAGCAAATTAAAGTAATAAACAACATAATTAGAAAGCAGAGGCTATTGCAACTTGCTAAAAAGATTCTTAAGAAATCTGCAGACAGTACTTAATTTTCTAAACTACACAGTTGTTTAACACCACATGGCTTTAGATTTTCTGACCAGGCTCAAAGAGGCTTATGTATATTAGTTAACTTTTCATACTGCATTTATATAAATGAACCAGGCCCAAGTGCAATGAGATCAGCTGTCTTTGGAAATCAAGAATAATCTTTGGAGATTAGTTATGATCACAGTTGCTTCATGGTTTACAATGTCTTTCTACATCCTGAGTTAAACCTCCTGAAGAACCTTTAAACACAATATTCCTAAAGTCACCATGAACAGATTTAGATTTGAAATCTTCATCTATTTGCCCTGAAAACAACAATATGGTTTATAAATACCCAAATGGATAAACACTCACACCTGGTTCATTCTCCTTTATTGCAAACAGCTGCTGGCCTTAGCAGTCACAACCATACACACACACCCATGCACATATCCACACACCAACATGCAACATTTTCCATGAAGTAGCTAACCAGGATTGTGAAACCCAATCCCACGGAATGTAAATCCAAACTTCTACCTTGGGTCTCATTGAACAAGGCTCAAAAGGGAGCTGAGATCAGTGGGACAACATTACTCCCTCCACCAGGAAAACATCTAAATAAGCCAAACTTTTCCTGCCCCTCTCAGCCATGGAAGAGAAACAGCTACCATGGGGAGGTTTTCTCTTTCATCTGTCCCCTGGCTCTGTGCTGCATTACAAGCAGAATATATTAATAAAGAAATGCTTTGGGGAAGAATACTCTCCACTGTTGTGACATCTCTGTAGTCTCTGTTTTGATATTTGGCCTTGAGAAGTTCAAAGGATTTGAGAGATTAGAGTTCAAGAAAGACCAAGATGTACCCCAGGGGCAGGCCCTGGTCTTAGAAGCTGAAAGGCCTGCTCCGCCCAAGCCATAGCCACTTTGACCTCCAGAAGAACCTGGTGCATGTCTTGGTCTAAAAGAATTATTTTCAGACACTCAGCCCTTCCTCTTCTTTTTAGTGGTAGCTGAGAGCAATTCAGTTAGGGTCCCTAAACAAGCTGCAGTACTTCCTTGCCAAATCTTCACATTTCCTCAGCTTGTTCCTGGCACCTAGGACAGAGCTTGGCCATGCCAACCAGCCCTAACACTCACACCCCTTTCAGATCCCCACTCACTGTTCTTTTCCGCCTTGTGTTTCGGTGGTTCAGGCTCCGGGAGACACGGACAGGGCCCATCACAGAGGATGGTGAGGCTCTTGCCAGCAGAGCAAGCGTGGAATTCCAACTTGCACTGCAAAAGAGAAAACAGAATAGGCCTTAAGGACGCAGCCGCCACACACCTCTGCCCATCTTCCTTGGGGGAAAGCCAGTGCCTTTGTTTCTCACAAACGAAGCTGAAGCAGGAAGAATTCCATCTCAGTTAAAGGTTTGAATTACAGGGTGCTGAATAAGAAATGGCCCTTTATATTTTTCCAGGTGGAACAGGATTACTTCTAAAAACATTAAGGAAGCACTGGAAGGCTAACATTGGTTACTGAATGGTAAACTCAAGGGGCAGCTAAAATTGTTACTATGAAACTTAACATCTGTGAAGTTCTCTATGGAGGAAAACCGCTCCCCCTACCACAAAAGACTTCTTCCTGCCATTTCCTCCTATGCGTGTGCACCACTCCTCATCTCTTTCAGCCTGTCACACGCTCTTGCTGGGGAAGAAGAGTAGCAATCTCTTTACTAAGTCTGGATGGTAAACAGAGGCTCAGCTCCTTTCTCTTGGAAGCAATGAGGAATGAATGCTTTTGCTTCCACAATCCAAAACCTAAATTGACACGAGTCTTTCCCTCACCTGAGAACACCTGTGGTCAAAGTAGCCTGTGATATGCTAGACATGTCTACCCAATCCTAGGATTCTACTTTAGAAGCCTGTAAGCCATATCTTATCAAACTTTTATCAGGAACAATGGTAACATTTTGGTCACTTTCTACCAGCTCTTAGGTTTCAGTGAATTCAGAACACACAAGCAAGAGAAAGGGATGTTATTTAAGGTGCAAAAGACCACAACAGTCCTCAGCATTTTTAGTATTCCTACATTATGAAGAAGACATTGAGATTTAAGTTAAATAACTTGCAAAAGATCACAGAGCTCATTCTCACCCATGCTTGAGTCCAGGGCTCAGCACGTAGCTGTGTGTCCCACAACACCATTTCTCTCACATGGATGGGGCTTTGGCACGCAGACTCCATGCTGAACCTTGTGTGGCTAATTAGGTAACTCTGCTATTGGCCTAGATCTGAGCTATCTGAGCATTTACTCCCTTTTTGCCTGTAAAATTCTCAAGATCAAGGTCTGTGTGTAATCAGTCTTCTGCAAAGACCCACAGGCCCAAGACCATGTCTGTATCCAGTAGAGGTTCAAAGAAGGAAGAGATAGGTGAAATTTACTGAGCACCCACTGGGCATGCAGCTCTTATCAGGTGCCATGGGGAATCTTTCAAATGAAAGAAAAGAGGAGATAGATTCCTTGCCCTTGGAAAACACAAATGCATACCTTTGAAAAAAAGTCCACAAGCATTTGCAAAGCCACACACAAGTAAGTGCTGATAACTACTGGCTCACTGTGATAGGACAGGCTATTCGGGCCCCATACTGATCACACACCGAGGCAGAGTGCTTTAAACCTGCTTCTGAATGTACTGGATGTGCTCTTGTGTCACTCAGCGGTCACCCACACGGTGGCTGCCCCCCCTGCAGGGAGAGAGCAGCAGTGGGACCTGCAGAGCACCGGCTTCCTCTGGCAGCACAGCACTTCTCGCGCACACTCGCTAAGTGTCTAGTGTGTGCCTGGGGCGGCGGCAGGAGCCGTGGGTTTGTGTGGGGAGAAGCCGGGGCCCAAGCCGCAAACATCGACTGACTTGATGAAGAAGCAAAAAGAGTGTGTCTTAGTGAAGCCATGTGGGTGTGACGATGAGGTGAGGCTGGATGCGTGCATATGTGTGTGTGTGTGTAAGAACAGAGCACAAAGGAGGCCTACAGGTACAGGACATGCCTGCGGACAGCCCAGAGGAGCCCCCAAAGGCAGCAGGTGCAGGTCACGAGCAGGCAGCTCTTCCACACAGCACAGCACACAGCAGCTGTCCACAGCTGGCCGCTGCCCCTCCTCCCCTCCTGGCCAGCTCTCTGGAGCAATGATCAGCTTCTCTGCAGAACCTCTAGAGATAATTTAGAGAAAAATATATTTTTTATGTGTAAATCTATTTTATAAAGTCAAATTATTATGTTTATTTATGATAAAGCCTTATCAGACTGTTACTGTTATTTCCTGTTTGTATCTGTGGTGGACAGGGACTTTTCCCGAGCACTCTTTGTTCTACCTGGGAGAGGAACCTATCCTTCTACTCACAGCCCCGTGTCTTGCTGGGCAGCACCTCTCTGGGGGAGGGTCAACCCAGTGGGTGACCCTGGCCCTGGCCACGTGACTTGTTCTGTCCAGTGGGTGGTTAGCAGGAGTCACGCCTCTCACATCAAGAATCACCATCTGGTTCTATCACCTATCTCACTCTCTTCCCTCTACTGCAAAAATGATGTGCCAGATAACAGCTGCTCCTTCTCCTTCTGCCCAGGGATCAGAAGGCAGAGAACATGGAGCTGAAGTTAACCCAGACCTAACATGCAACACAGACATGGACATATGGTTTGTTGTTGTCCCTGATACTGGGGTATCATTTGTTACCACAGCATAACTTAGCGAAAGCTGACTAACGAGTGGCTGACTTCCTCCTAGGCCATGAAGTACTGAACAGCAGAAAAAGGTCTTGTCGCTGTTGCATCCCTGGCATAATACAGCACGTGTACAGCCCTGGCATACAGATATACAGACGTAGCTGCTGAATGATGAAAGCAGGAGGGGTGGCACAGTTCACTCTGCTGCCTTGAACCTCTGTCCCAGCCACCAGGAATTACCTGTCTGCCTGCACGAGGACTCCATATTCAAGATGTTCATCCTGGACTACCCTTCGACTGACTTGATGAAGAAGCAAAAAGAGTGCTCCCAGGTTCTTCTTCCAGGACTCAGCCTGTCAGTCTCCCTGCTCACCCCTGCCTATCACTGGAGTGGGAGCCTAGTCCATCCACTTCCCAGATACTCAGAACACCTGTTCCCTGGGTGGCCTTGCCATGATGAGAACCCCTGTGGACTGTAATCCCTGGGACACCCCCTCCTTGGTTGGGCTGCAGTGTCCTCTCCTCAGCAGGCCTGGTGGCCATCTGTGGAGGCAGGCCAGCCTCCTCTCTGGCACTACCAAAAACACTGCACCAGTGAAAATCCTAGTTTCAAGGGCACAGAGCTGCGTTTTATCTTCCAGAAAAATATGTGACATTTAAATGAAGCTCAAAAGGTTACGTGTATAATTCCATTTCTTTTCATTTTTTTGTTTCAGGCTAATATGAAGGACATGTTATTAGGTTACATAGATTGCCTTTGTAAGGTTAAAGTTCACATTGTAGTTGGATTCCATTTTTTAGAAAGCTCAAACCAGGTTATTTAGAGATACACACAGATGTGGGAAAAGCTCCCTTCTAAGGGGGAGAAACAATGGCAAATTCTACCAAGATAGGTGTCGTCTCCTGAGGGGAGCCAGGACCAGACAGATGGGAGCCCATCACACAATTCCATGATGTTTTATTTCATAAGGTACCTGTCAGATGCTGAGGCTTCTGCTTTGTTACAACCCTGACAAACACCCATAAAATAATACATATACTTTTAACATCAAATATATCAATACATTGTACTTTTTACATTAAGTATCACATATTTACAATAAAATCTAAAATGATGTGTATCTGCTTCCATGGAGGTGACAACCAGGCAGGAACCACACTGAGGAAGTGGATGAGTGAGCAGAGCACGCGTCGGGGATGCCCTCTGGGCAGGGCTGAGAGGGCAAAGCTCTGCACCTAAGCCCCAAATCTCCTCTGGCCAGAAGCATCCCAAGGGTCTGCAACTCAGGTATGTCACACATGTCCCTTCCCACAGCACATCTTTACTCCCTCAAGTTACCCTCCCAATCGCTTTCCATTATCCTCTCTCTCCCAGGTTCTTGCTTGAGAAGAGTAGCTACTGAAGCCAAATGCTGATCACCATTGCAGCTTCCCACAGAGGGGCCATGTAACTCCCCAGGTACAGGGCTTCCTGCTCAGGCCTGGTTGGTTCCCTGATTTTGCATTTCTAGCCTCCAGAACTATGAGACAATAAGTTTCTGGTCTTAAAGATCCAGTTTGTACACAGTACTTAGTTAGCATAGCCCAGCAAATGAAAACACCCTCTATGTAGATTTTTAAAAAGAGACAGACTCAGCTCGGCGCTTGTAGCACGGTGGTTATGGCACCAGCCACATACACCGAAGGTGGCGAGTTTGAACCAGCTTACCAACAATGACAATTGCAACAAAAAATAGCTAGGCGTTATGGCGGGTGCCTGTAGTCCCAGCTACTTGGGAGGCAGAGACAAGACAATAACTTGGGCCCAAGAGTTTGAGCTGTGACGCCATGGCACTCTACCAAGAGCAACAAAGTGAGACTCTGTCTCAAAAAAAAAAAAAGGAAAGAAAGAAAAAGAGAGAGAGACTGGGGAGGCTGAGTCAAGAGGATTGCTCAAGACCAAGAGTGTGAGATTGCTGTGAGCTATGACACCAAGGCACTCAACCCAGGGCAACAGAGTGAGACTCTCTGTGTCAAAAAAAGAGAAAAGAAAAGAAACTCCAAAGAATAAAAACACTTTGGCTTGGGTTTATAAAACACAGATCTGAATTCAGGCCAAGATGGCTCAGTTCTAACGGAAAGAGAAAAAAAATCACAAATGGCAGCTTTGAAAAATAACCAGTTGAACCCAAAGAACGTCGCCAAGTTCTATTAGTTGTGATGCAGAAAAGAGGAAATATAAAAAATTCAAGACTTTATATTGATTTTATGATAAAGCAGTTAAATAAATAATTAACTCTAACTCTCGAAAGAGAGTTGAGAAAATGGGAAATAAATTAAGGACTTCGAAACATAAGACTAGAACCCATACTCACATAAACACAAACAGAAATACAAATACAAACTCCTGAAACTTCTGGACCCTTGACCTGCTAGAACAGAAATGCCTTCCCCAATCATTGAGAAATGGAGAAACGAGAGGACTGAAGATGGTGCGAACAGACAGAAATATTCAAAATGTTGACCTACTTAAAAATAAATGTGCTAGCAGATTTCCCAACCAATTTTTCCCTTCTCTTTTGCATAACACACCCATACGTCAGAATGAGTGGATGTTTCCCCACAAATGGCCAGTAAATCTTTCTCTTCTACGATTTGTAAAGCAAAACTAATAACCTCTGTCTGGTTCGCTGCTCACACAGGTCTCAACTGAGTACGCTTCTCCTCCACGCCACATTCTTTGCTTTGCCTCGCGTGTTTTGGGTATTATTTTTAATGTTTTATTTAAATTGCTTTCTCCACTGTATTTCATCAACCTATCATCTATTTTTAAGCCAGACTGTTGATGGTTCACAGTTGACAATTTTGTTCACAGTTGATGAATTCTGATCTGTTTTTATTCGCCCAAAATCGTGTCACAGTAGAGGGGGAGAAATAATCCTGAGGCTTTGCTGGCTTTAATAATTGGGCGTGAAGTGAGTGGCTGCTGACTACCCCAGTTGGATGCCGCACATGCCCGGGGCTCGAGGGGCTCGAGGGGCTCAGTGGTTATCTGGAAGAAGCTGTGTAGAGAGGCAAGTGAGGGTTCTTTGGTCTTATTCAGAACCTTACCAAACATACAGACATATGGGTGTCCCTTCTTACATGCAACAAGTACTCACAGAGCACTCATGATGGGCCAGGCCCTGTTAATCAGAAAATTTTTTGCCAAAATGGGTTTTATCAATGGGACAAAGGTCTGTTCCCATGAAGGTTACATGGCTGATGCTAATGAGAGCCAAGGAAAGAAAGAAAGGCGAGCAAGAGACAGAAGAATGGAGAGAGGACGGTGTATTGTACGTGTATAAGGAAATCTTCCAGCAAGATGGCATCTGGCAAGGGGGAAGAGAATAAGGTGAGCCATGGCCCTGACTGGGGAAGGGGGTCTAAGTAAAGGGAAGGGCAAAGGCCCTGAAGTGGAAGATTCTGGCTACACATGAGAAACAAGGAAGCCGGTGGCTGGAGCCGAGTGAGGAGAGGAGACAGGACCTCTTCGGCGGCACTGAAGGTTGGCCTGCGTGCGGCCCAGGGCTCCGTCTCGCCTTCTCCCTGTACGGCACGCACAGGCGCACGCACTTTCACGAGCTGAGACTTCCAAGGAAGCCAGAACCTCAAACTGAAACCAAGGTACTAAAACTGTACGAAAGGAAAAATCTCCTTTTTGAAACGAATGAATGCCAGCTAAAGAAATTTAAAAGAAAGGGTAGAATTAGAAAATGACTATTTTGCAACTCCCCATGTAATAACTGAGTCAGGAAAGGATTGTATGATGTTTGTGAAAAATCTGGAGTGACAGTTATTGGGGAATAAAACACACAGTCTCACAGTGTCTCCTTACAGAATATTTAGTTACTACAAAGAAGAAAATACATATTTTCTTTTTTTTATTTTATTTTATTTTTTTTTATTGAGTCATAGCTGTGTACAATAATTCAGTCAAGAAGTACAGTGTGTGGGCTTCACATACAATTGGAGATATTTTCATCAACCTGATTAATATAACATTCATGATATTTTCTCATTTACTATGTGAAAACAATTT
>CAUYRH010103336.1:0-39868 GCA_963574655.1 Perodicticus potto | reverse complement strand
ATAGAATACTATTCAGCCATTAAAAAATGGAGACTTTACAACCTTTGTATTAACCTGGATGGAAGTGGAACACATTATTCTTAGTAAAGCATCACAAGAATGGAGAAGCATGAATCCTACGTACTCAATTTTGATATGAGGACAATTAATGACAATTAATGAAATGGTGGGGGTGGGGAAAGGGAAAGCAGAAAGAGAAAGAAGGAGAGAGGGGTGGGGAAAGGAAGAGCAGACAGAGGGAAGGAGTGGGGGGTGGGGGGGTTTTGGTATGTGCCACACCTTTTGGGGGCAAAACACGATTATAAGTGGTACTTTACCTAACAAATGCAATCAGTGTAACCTGGTTTCTTGTACCTTCAATGAATCCCCAACAATAAAAAAAAAAAGAAGAAGAAGAAGTAAACTGAGGCTTAAAAAAAAATCTTTGGTTAATAAAAGGTAAGGATTCTCTAAAAAACAATTTCATTTTGTTTAAAATGGTAGTACAATGATGGGCCTACTCATCAATGCAAACCACAAACCTTTAGTAGAATCCTACTCTACGCAGTTAGCCTACACTAATGTTGGTCTAGGGAGCAAGGAGAATCAAGAGAAAGGACCCTTGCTTCCCCTTTCCTGATTGAGATGAAGGAATAGCCACAGGGAAAAATGGAACAATAGTTCATCAAAAGCAAAAATAGAACTGAAGGGGATTACTAGACTACAAGCTCCCAGCCTCTTCATCCACCAGAGTTGCAGATATCTTGATAAGGACAGTGAGCTTTTACACACAAGCTAATTGTATAATTCTCATACAATAGCACGCCTTCGCTGACCTCTAGGTTATAGCAGAATGACCTGTTATCTTGCTCTTTGCCACTTGTGCCCACTTATAGAAAGACAGAGTTGAATGATTTGACCCAAAATTATAAATCCATATCTCAAAAACTTTCTATAGCAATGCCCATTGATAAGTTTTATTATTTTAATTATTTAAGTTTTATTTACACGTTCTAATAAAAGAATCATATTCCTTAGATACAAGATACTGAAAGGGTGTACACCATTGTGTGGGACACATCTATAGCCATTTTCAAATTCAGAAAGGGAACAGCCCATAAGCTGAACTCTCCTTGCCAAATTCTGTTCCTTCTGTCATGAGAGTAGCAGTGGGTGAGACAGATGACTCGGAGCTTTCAGACATTAAGATTTTCCCCATTAGCTATTTATAGGGAGATCTTTTAAAAATGCATATGCTTAAAAGTTTAAAGTGTACTACTCAGGATGTTACATTGACAAATGGATATGCTGTAGGTTACTCAGTTCTTTCACTTCAGACTTAATTTTATTGCCAACGGTAACAGAAAATGCATGTTTCAAGCTCCTTATCCAAACTCTTAAATAAAAAGAATGTTTTTCTAGGTGAAAAAAAAAGTGTACCCAAAATCCTTAAATATAATGAAAAATGGTTTCTTCCCCTAGAAAAAATACAATACAATAAAATACACTTGTAAGGGCGATTTAGATCTAGCAAAGTGGTATTTGGAGATACAAATATTTAGATTTACATATATGTGTATATATATTTTTTAAATTGAGATAAGAGTCTCACTCTGCTGCCCTGGGTAGAGTGCCATGGAGTCATCATAGCTCACAGCAGCCTCAAACTCTTGGGCTCAAGTGATCCTCTCCCCTCAGCCTCCTGAGTAATTGGGACTACAGGCATCCACCACAATGTCCATCTCATTTAGTTTTTCTAATTTTTGTAGAGACAGGGTGTCACTCTTGCTCAAGTTGACCCCAAATGCCTGAGCTCAAGCAATCTATCTGCCTCAGCCTCCCAGAGTGCTTGGATTACAGGCATGAGCCAAAATGCCCAGCCTGAATATTTAGATTAAATGGTAGAAATGACAATGACAAGAAAAAATATTAAAAGAGGAACCAGTCTGTATTGACCCCATTCCTGATTCTTATTTCCAATCTGTCAGGACCCCATTAACTATCCTTATTTCCTGGCCTCTTTTTTAAGTAGCCTTAGAAGTGGCAGGATAGTGAAGAAATTACTATAGCAGGCACTTACAGTTATTAAGTGAAGTTATTTGATTCCTGCAGCTAGTTAAGGTGCTTAAGTCAGTAAATTGAGATGGAGAAGGGCTTTCTATACAATCAAATGACATATTTAGTCACCAAATCATTTTCTCATCCTTGACAAAGGATTTACAGCTTAGGCATGTCTAACAGCAAGAAAAAGCAGACCAGATCTTGCATGACCAGGGATAAGAAGCCTTAAGCTTTTAATGGTCCATTCAGTTTTCCTGAAGACAAGGGCACAATCTTCCACTTGACCCTCTATCAGAATAAACTCATTGCTTTATGTTATAATTTATTTTGAGTGACACCCATGTTCTTATCCCAGAAATAGGTGCAAGACATAGTTGAGAAGAGTTCAACTTTTGTGGATCATATAGTTTAAACCTAGAAGAACAAAATGTCCCATGTACCTTATGTTTGGCATAAGAATGTTTTAAGTAATAAGACTGGCTGTGCACTATCCGTTACTGCTTATAAACCATGCTGGGATTGTTTTGTAAAACAAATAGCAGACTGAAAGTAGTAAGGTTATGTTTCCAATGACAGATGACTCTAATTGACGGACTCTGGGCAAGTCACTTTACAATATATGTCTTTCTGTCCTCATCTATACTTGAAGGTCTTAGACTAGAATTATTTCTAAGCTCATACAAAAGGAAAGAAGTTTTTCAGGTTGAAGTCAAAAATTCTAGCCTATGTATTTTGGAAAGAGTGATACATTGAGTAAATATTGTTTCCTTTAGAAATATGTTTTTTTTTACGTTTCATATTTTGCAAGAATAATTTTTGTTAAAAAAATGAGACATCTAAGATATTTTTCTAAAGAATTTTGCATTAAGGTTAGGGAAGATAGGCAGTACTATAAATGTTTCTGAATAATGACTATCTCAAAGATTTTTTATTATCCAGTCTTCAAACAAGCTGACAATAGCTTATTATAAAAGTGTCTTCAGACATTGTATCAGAAGACATAACACCTGTGAAAATCTTCTGTCACTTGTAAGGCGATATAAAATGTAAATATCACCATTTTATTGTGAGTGCTAGAAAATTCTACATATGCTTCCATTGAGTTATTAGGTTTATGGTGTATTTTTTTCATTTTTAGTGACAATAAAATCTAGATGTTAAATTCAAACAACTTTCTAAGATGAACAATTCATATGGACATTCCTCCTCCTTTGCTTTTAGAAAATGTAGATCTAGAGATCAGCTAAGATTCTTCCACAGTCTTATTCAAATACAGCACTGGTCCTGATTTTAACTGAAGAAGCTATCTATTGTTACTCACGAAGATCTGGATGAATGAGTTTTAATTTGACCCTCAAGAGTCAGTCTAGCCAAATAATAACAATGAAAATGCATGAGAACAGCAATTTCAACCTGGCTATTTCACAGACAAGCTTATTTTATGCATCAATAGCAAATAAATCAAGAAATTGGATGGACTTGCTGAATGTCTTTCACTGCCCTAAGTAAATCCATCTAGCTAGCGTAACCAGCAGTTCTGAAGATTGGAGTGTAAGCAGAGAAGAAATATTGATTGATTGCTTTATTTAGAGTAGAACTGTAACAGCACCTATGCAGGGGATTTAGCATATATGGCTAGGCAGTACCATCTTGTTGCTATAAACTTAACTGCGAGATAGATTAGATGCTGACATGTGGAGTCTGGGCCCATAAGTTAAAGCCATCTCTAACAGCAAAACAGCTCCTACTAAAGGCATTAACTTTGGGAGATGCAAGTGACTGCTGGCTGGCATGTTAGATTTCCATAATGCCACACTGCAGGGTAGCTGAGCATCTGTGAGAATGTCAAAATTCGCATGTAGGAGTGAGTTGTTTTCAGTCAACCTCTTAGGCATTTTAAAGAGGAAGAACATCTTACACGAAGGAACTGAATACTAAACTGATGCTCCGCTTTGGAGGCATAGATAGTAATGTACACCTGGCCGTAAAGTCCCCTCCAAGCCAAACCTCTGCTGCCCTGTTGGCAATTCTCTATTGTATTGTTGGGATTATTATTTTCCTAATAGTAATAATACAAATAAGCCTGACCCCATGGTCTGAGACCTATCCGACAGCTTCCTGAGACTAAGAACATAAAAGAATCAAAAGAGCAGGGAACACTTGTGTTTGCAACGTAGTAGCCCTGGGAAAAAACTGCCCAAGTTCTTCCTCCATGATCAGCAATGCTTTAATAACACTACCAGGTCTGAAGGAAGCTGGGGAAATATTTACCAGCCTCATGAACTTTTAGATGAGTCTACAAACTTATCCAGATTATCTAAGTTTCCAGATGATGTTTCTCTGACATCTGTTCATGTATTTTGAAGCCTCCCTTGACCAGCTTCCAGCCAGCTCTCTACTCGTGGACGTTTGAAATGCCACCCCTCTCTGGTGCTGGCAACTTCAGCACACCCCTCATGTCCCAAGCACCATTTCCCACGTGGACATTATTGATGTGGACACTTCTTGGTGAACTTAAGATCTAGGAGAAACAACAACTTTAAGAGGAGAAAATTAAAAATGTAAGCAACCGGCTATCTGAAAAACCTTCTTGATATTTAGAGACTGCTAAATCCTAAGAGCTTTGTGCATCTACAAATTATTATATATACAGTGCTCTAGCTTATAAATTTTTCTATCTAGTGGACTGAGTTATATCCAAAAAAATAAACTCAAAGGACTTCTTTAATTCCTTCAAAGACAATTAGTGTGATTATAAGAACCAATGGAGAAAAAAACAGAGCAGCACTCAGATTTAGGATGGCCAGCTAGACTTGTTCTGAGCTATATGAACTGTCTTGCACAGCAGTCTTACAAAGGATGGAATTCAAACAGTTCTTTTAGAAAAATGACAAATTGCTACAGATCCCAGTCTTACAGGGGGGTCACTTATAAACAGGGCTGGTCAAACTTATTTTATTATGATGAAAAACTTGATGAGTATTTTTATCAGAAGAAAGTTGTCTGTTCTTACAAAAAATTGATCTCATCTGTTATAATGTGATTCAAATGGGTATAAAGTCATTGTTAGCATTTGATATGAAAATCAAGGGAAAGTATTTAAGCATATTTGTATTATAATCAAATTAAGACTAGCTTGATAACGTAGAAGAAGAAGAAATGTGAGTATAATTTTTTTTTTTTTTTTTTTTTAGACAGAATCTCAAGCTGTCCCCCTGGGTAGAGTGCCGTGGCATCACAGCTCACGGCAACCTCCAACTCCTGGGATCAAGCGAGTCTCTTGCCTCCACCTCTCAAGTAGCTGGGACTACAGGCGCCCTTTGGTTGCAGCCGTCATTGTTGTTTGGCAGCCCAGGGCTGGATTCGAACCCGCCAGCTCAGGTGTACGTGGCTGGCGCCTTAGCCTGTTGAGCCACAGGCGCCGAGCCATGAGTATAATTTTTAAAGTCTTGGTTTACAAATATCTGGATCCAATGTCCTTCAGCCACTCCCTTGAAAGTGGCATTTGTCTACCTTTTATACTGCATTGATCATGCCACAGCTAATCCGTCACTGTGCTTTCTTAAACTACCACAATCTCTACACTGAAGGCCGCAGAAACAGGCAGCACCTTCTACTCCTGACTTTTGCAGATTTCACTCAGTGGCAGTGACATCAACAAACACAAGAGCTATTTTGATGAGTACTTACTAGCTCCATGGGGCATCTCTGCTCAGTGAAACTGTACCTGCCTCCGTGCTCTGGCAGTCCCCTCTAATGTCATTTTGCCACTGATCTTATCTAGATTTCATGTCACCAGACTTCAAGCTCCTCAAGAACAGGCGATTTCTATCATTCATCTTCATGTCCTCAGCCTCAAGCAATACTGTATGTCACAGAGAAGTTCACACAGCACGTGTTTACTAGTCAGGCTGCATAATGAAGTAACCAGGCATTTGACTATGTTAACTTTCTGTTTCTAATAAGTCACACTCTCTCATATTTTTTTCCCATTGGAGGCCCTCTGAAGCACAACCAACCTCTTAGCAACAGCTCACAGGATTTTTGATTTTTTGCATCTCTCTGTGACAGAAGAGAAAGTCAAAGTAGAAGCCAGTACCTCTCCACCCAGCAGTGCCTGAGGGCGATCTCAGTACATCTTTGTAAAATGGTAAAATGGGAGCTCTTTATCACCCAGTAAAAACAGAAAAATGAGTGTGATGCCTCTGGTTTCTTACAGTACAGTATGAAAAGAAATTGAATAAATACCCCTGATGCCAAAATTACTAGGCTTCTTACTTGAAATGACTGAGTGAAAAGTGAGAGTCTCGGAAAAGGTTTGCTAAAATGGTTCCATTTAAGCAGCTTCTTTCCTCAAGCAGAGCTACACATTTTGATTTATAAAGTACAAGGAGCTGTGGAAGCACCTTTGAAAAGGCTACTTATACTCTTCAAAGCAGAAATTTGATAATACTAGCTGGCTATTTTTCTTTTTTTTTTTTTAATTTATCTTTATTTATTTATTTTTTATTTTATTTTATTTTTTATTGAGTCATAGCTGTGTACAATAATTCAGTCAAGGAGTACAGTGTGTGGGCTTCACATACAATTGGAGATATTTTCATCAACCTGAACATTCATGATATTTTCTCATTTACTATGTGAAAACAATTTTGATCCGTATTTAGAAGTTTTCTCCTGACCCTTCAACTATGCACCACAAGTGTGATCTCACCCTTTATCCTCTCCCCGCCCACCCTGTGTGAGCTGTTTTAATGACATTGACTTTACCCTGAGATAGGAAGCCTGTGAAGGGTTTTGAGCAGAAGAATGATATAATCTAACTGACTTTTTACAAGTTGGCTAGAGATACTGTGTGGAGAATAGGGGAATTCAAGGCTGGGAACAAGGAGCCCAGTGAGGAGACCATTGCAGTAATCCAAGTAAGACACAATGTGGGTGCGTCACAGTGGTTATGGTGGTGCAGTGAGAAGGGGTCGAATTTGAACAGATTTTAAAGGTACTTCTGACAAGCTTTTTTAAGAGATTGAATGTGAGGTACAAAAATAGGTAGTTATGAATGAATCCAATGTCTTTGGCTTAAGTAGTTGAAAGGATGAAGTTGCCATTTATTGGACTAAAAAATCTACAGGAAGGATAGGTTTGAAAAGCCAAATACGAATTTATTATTGGCATGGTAGTTAATATGAAATGCTTGTTAATCATGCAGGCAAGGAATTTGCATTTAAAGCCATAAGGCCAGGTGTGGTCAACAAAGATTTGCATGTACCTAGAGAAGAAAAGTGTCCGGAGACTAATTTCTGGAACAGTCTATTATTTTAAAGTGAAAGAAAGAGTCAGAGAAGGATTGGCTGGTGAGGTGGGGCTAAAATCAAGAAACAGTAGTGGTTTAGAAGTCAAAGGACAAAAGGAGTTTCAAGAAGTTTGCAGGATCAACTATCTGTCAAATGATGCCCATTAATTGAATAGAATAAACAGTGAAAATTAATCATTGATTAGACAAGGACTGATGACTTTGCCAAGAGCAGATGTGGTAGAATAAAAAGAAAAAAATGGAATTAGATTGGGAGGGGGAAAAAAGAATGAGGAGAGTGGAAGTAGAGATTATGAGAAGCAAGAGCCGGAAAAAGATGTCTATGTGACGTCTTAGTGATAAACAGATCACTAAGAGCAAACCCAGAACTGGTATTTGAGGGTGACAGATAGCCAAGTGATGAGCTCTTCGGCAGTGTGGGAAAAATGATGAAGAGTCAAGAGACAACTGCAGCAAGAGTGAGTAGCTTATAGCATAGTCCTTTAAAGGAGGAGGTTCTTAGAGGAATTATGCTGAAAGAAAATGCTGTGTAATGAAAGTTTTGGGGGTGGGATTTCAGGGTTGGGGGAATTTTATGAAAAAGATATACACAATATCTGCATATTGATGGGAGGATAACAATAACGAAGGGGAAATACATGATGTAGGAGAGAGACAGGAGAACTGTCCTTGATTAGGAGCTGAGTCAGGGAGCCCAGTGCACAAGTGGAAGAGAGGAGGTTGAGCATGTGAGGTCAGACAAGTCAGTTCATGAACTCATCCTGGAAAAAAGTGATACAGTCACCTTCAAAGTGCCCCCCCTTGGCCATCTGGTGACCACAGTGATACTCAGCAATGAGGCAGGTAGCACTTTTTCTAGGATGAGTTGGGGAACGTAGTTGTCAGACCTTGTCCACGTAGATAGGTTGTAAAACATGATAGTATGAACACGAGGAAGTTCATCTTTGAGTCCTTGTATTTACTCCAAAAAAACAGGAACCAAGGTCATCACCAAAGCATAAGCAGCAGGACAGAGAGTCCAGGGATTTCGATAGAGAGAAAGTAGGACTTTTTGTTCTGCAGAACAGAAGAGACAGTGGACTGGACAATGTAATGGGCTCCCTTGACAAGACTGGAAGCCCCTTTATAATCGGTGGTCATGACTATAAGATGGGAACGGCCAGAATGACTCCAAGTTTTTCTCTAGTCATCTTCAGATGCCTGAGTAAAATCATAAAGTCCCCGGACAGTAGAGTTGACCAGAATTGGTATTTGCCAAATAAATATAATAGGAGGTAATAGGAGCACAGGAGTTGAGCAGACCAAAGAAGTGATTATCAGTATCCATGGTGGAATCTGGGCTGTTTAAGAGGACAGTGATGACAGAAGGAGAATTGAGGATACCAAAAGGATGGCAGGAACAATGTGCTGTAGGTCTGGCTGGTACTGAACAACTGTTGCAGTCAGGGACCCAGAAGGACAGAAGTGGAAGTAATATAAAGCCGGTGCTGGTATGACACATTAGAAATTGAGATGATGGAGAGAGTAGTTATTGAAAATGACATGACACGTGAGTGAGTGGCTGAGGAAAAAAAAAAGCTCTTTAGAGACAAGATAATTTAGAGAAGGAGTCCTCAAACTTTTTAAACAGGGGGCCAATTCACTGTCCCTCAGACCATTGGAGGGCCGGACTATAGTTTAAAAAAAAAAAACTATGCAAAAATTCCTATGCACACTGAACATATCTTATTTTGAAGTAAAAAACAAAACAGGAACAAATACAATTCACACCAACGCATGTGGCCCGCAGGCTGTAGTTTGAGGACCCCCAGGTTAGAGACTAAGAAACCAAGTACTGGAAAGAGATGTCTAAGTGAACAAGCAAATCACCAAGAATAGTGGTGACAGAACTAGTATTTGAGAGAGGGACAGTGAGGCCAGGGATGAAATCTTTGAGCTGTGTTGGAGGAGTGAGGCCGGGTCAGGAGACGACCACAGTGGGACTGAGACGCAGGAGGCAGAATCTGAAAACAGGAGCTCCAAAGCTTAGTGATAGGGGTCTAGAAGTGGTTCGAGGAGCAAAGAGGACACCTACCCCACTCTTGCCACAATGGCATAAATGCTGTAACAGAGAAAGTTAGCCAGTTCTCGGTAAGATCACAGGTCATACCCTAGACAGCAAAGAAGGTAAAAAGAAGGTAATACACAGTACCCTAGATAGCAAAAGAAGGTAAAAAGTTTCTAAAAAGCAAATGACGAATATAGGTAAATATGCCCTAATTTGCTTGGGACAGTCTTTATTTTTCCACTTACCCCAGTGTTAGTATTAACTGCCTTCCCTTTCACTCTCAAAAGTATTGCCATTCTAACAATCAATTGTATGATCTTGAGTATACAGATTATGCTTGTAATGGCATTTCATGGAGCAGAGAGGAAGAATCTGGGGAGTTGTAGATGAATGGGAAAACTGGTCAAAATCAAGGGATGTACAGAGTCATATCAAGATGTCAGAAGTAATCTTGGATTTTTCCATGAGGCCCTCAAGGTCAAGGGCCAGTATGGGTTTTACATTCTAGGCATTTGTGTTGGTAAGGAGATGAGTGTAGGGTGGCGGGAGAGGTGAGCGCGCTGCCAGGACAACACTGGCAATGGCAGTGGACGTCTGACAAGCAACAGTCCTACAGCAGCAGATGAGAGACTCGAGGGCATCGCTTCACACAGCCGAGTGAAGCTGGGAATGGTGGCTGCTGACACGTGCTAGATAAACTTAACTATGAAGTAGGTACACACCGAGTTGCATAAAAGAAAAAAGGCTGAAGTAAAAACCGGATTTCAGCTGTCACACGCTTTTGCATGTAGTTCCTCCTTGTCGTATGTACCTCTCACCCGTGACCTGCACTGGCCATATCCTTTCTAGTTGTTACATTCTCCTTCCTCTTAGAACACCTCCGGGTCAATGGATGCTGAGTAAAACTGCCAAAGTAGATGACAATTCATGAGCCAGAAGCAAAAGAAGGCTGAGAGCAAATCTGGGTTAGCCCTTTATTGCAGGAATAAATAAGCAAACGTTATTTATTTTCTGCTTGGGAAAAAAATAAAACAAAATACTCAACAGCTCTGGGTCTTTGAAAATGTCAAGCCTGGGTTGTCATATCACTGGGCTCGGAGGTACGAGTGTGTTCGCAACATTTGCACTTTTGCCAAATGATTCCAACAAACAACATATGACTCACTTTAGCACCTCACCCTGCAGCTGGGTGCACAGATCCCACTGGCATATTTTCTGCTCTTCAGAAATTAGAGTTTTTAGATCTTTGTCAGTTATCACACCACAAAAGGAAAGAAGTACCCCAGCAGGGGAATGATAAAGACCTAGGGGCCATTTTCAGCAGCCCTACTAGTACAGTTTTGATGGTAGCATTGGGTGTTTTTAATTATTGTTTTTTACAACATATTCTTATTTATAATAATACTCGTGGATGTTTGAAATCAAAATCAGCCTTAATTGGATATTTTCTCAAAGAAGAAGGGATAAACCAAGAATCATAAACTTCCTAGGCTATCACAAGCATTTTACGAGTCAGAATATGTCAGGTTTGATACTATATGAAGCATATGGTGAATACATTTTTTTTCTAGATGCCCAGGAAAAGAATATATATATAGTAATTCTATAAATCATAGTGGGTGCTGATGAAAATATTGAAGTGCTGTCTTCTGTGTATGAAGACGACGCCACCAACCTAATGTTAATAGAGTACTTAGTATTAAAATTGCTTTTTTAAAATAGTGACTTAATTCATGATGAAAGCCAGATCTACCCCAATTCTTCTTTTCATTAGCTTCATTCACTTCTAATAATTCATCTATTCATTCACTCATTCCTTTAATCAACAAACATTGACTCGGTGGCTGCTAAGTCTTATGAAATGCAGAACGGCAGCTCCCCCATAGCGAGTTACACAGGCTGTACCAGAACACTCACAAGGAGGCCTGGCATAGCCTGAAGAAGGAGGCTAGTTCAGATCAGCGAAGGCTTCCTAAGGGGGGTGATGTTAAATTTAGAATAAGCAGGATTTAATTAAGTAAAATGGAAATAGCCGTGCGTAGGCTGAACAAAGGCCTGGAGGTAAGCAGAACACAGGCTGTGCAATTGAGGAAAGCCGGGGACAGTCAGGGAGGATGGCTCTGTGGTGACGCCGTGGGGAGGAAGGTGCAGGCTGTGTCCGTGGACCACAGGCACCCGGGGAACCACGTACCATCCGAACTTGCTAATTGGACATTAATCATATCATTCTCATTAAAAGGCAAAAGCGTGTAAAAAGAATAACTAAAATTATTTGAAAACAAATTTCTGGATTTCATGTATAGCCACTTCCATTTTCTTCCTTACCTTTAAAATGGTGGGAATGGAATTGATCAACTCTAAGATCTTTCTTCCTGGAACAAATGTTCAGTGAACCTTTGGACACTAATTTTAAACCGTTTAATAGCCGCACGAGAGAAATACACTTCCCAGGAAAATGCAACTCCTATTGGGAGTTGCTAACACGCAGATCCTAAGAATAACCTTCTGTTGTTAGTCCTGATTTAACTCACATCCTGTCACCCATGCAAAAAAATTCTACAAAGGAATTCCTATATTCAAGGTCCTCAAGATAAATAAGAACAACTAGGTGCACCTTTGTTTCCTGAAAGTTCCATCATACTCACAGACATCTTTATCTATGAATCTAGTAAATGGTGCATTGTGTTGGCTTTGTCTTTACTCTCAAAGTTGCTTCCCAACTTGGAAAAAGTGTGTGCATTTTTATAAGTTTCTGTTGATCAAAAATTAAAAATTATAATCTGCTGTAATTTAAAAATTAGTGCATGGCATCCCTCCAGTTTTACCCTCAGGATTAGCCTTCACAATAGCAGAGTGTGCGTCTTTAGGACTTGGTTCTGTATTTAAATAGGCACATATATTCTAATTAGTCATCTGTGTTCAGTTTTTGTATGATCATTTTGACTTTTCTCTAAAATAAAATGTTTTCATGCCTTCATCTTTTTCAATGTCTATGTCTAAAACATCTTTCAGGTTAGCATGAAAATAGACACATTATTTTAATACCCGTACCTTCAAAATATTCCATGAGCTGCTGTAATTTATCAAGTCATTGCCTTTGATGAACATGTTGAATGTTTCATATATTTTCTCCTAAAAGCAGCTACAGCAAACATATATTTTTATATATTTATGTTATTTTTCTTCAGATAGAGTTCTAAAACAGGGATTGTGTGTGAAAGAGTATGTACATTTACACATTTAAGAACTATTCTCAAAGCAGTCTCTCAAAATGTACCAGTTTTTACTTAGGGTCAGTAAATGGAGAGCCTGTCTGTTCCCCACTTTCTTGCCAGAAGCGGGCAGACTGAAATGGTATTACTCTTTTATTTTTTCATTTTGGTCAAAATGATAAATGAAAAGTATCTCGTTTTTTATTTTTCTAATCAGGTTGAATATTTAATAAGGTTGAATTTTTTTTCAAAACTAAATTGGCTTTTGCATATCTATAGATTGCTAAATTATTTGGCCCCTTTTTGTTGATCTGTGTTATTATAAATGTTAATATCTTTAAAAATTTTTCTTGACAGCATGCCTTGTTGTTTTTGTTATTCCCTCTTTACCCCTTCAGTCTTTTCTACTCCTGTCCTGGTTCACACCTGTGTTTACATGTCAGTTAAGCAGATATGGTGGCAAGCAGGGCAATCTGGCCAGGTCTTACTATCAATCCAGACCGAGAGGACACATCGTAAGGCAACGATTCTTTTCCCAGCCAGCACTTTCAAAGGGCAGCATTTACTTTGTGAAAAATGGAAAAAGCTAAATTGTTTGATAAATGTGTCTCTAGTTTGCTGACTGTTGGGTATTCTCTTACACAAGAATTTTGTAAAATTCAGTTCCCTAGTAGATAATAACATAACTGAGAAAATTCATATTTATTTATGCATTTTTCCCTCCGGACGTTTTCTAATCAAGATATTAAATTTTCATACCCATGTATTTGTTTCCATGACATTAAGCTGTAGGCCTTTAATAGATACGTTGCTGTTTTAGTATCTCCTTCCCGGGTGCAGAATCAGGAACCCATAGAAGATTCCTTTGCGTTCTGTGGTTCCCAGCCCGTGACTGTCCCTTCATATCCTCAGAAGGGCCCTCCCTCTCCTCTCACTCTTATTTATGTTTTCTGTGTTCCGAAAATGCCATGATTACCAGAGTATCCTTCTGCTTTTATTTTTCTCAGATTAATTGTTGTCTGATACTAAAGCCTCTGATTACAAATTTCTCCTTTCTTATTAAATACCCATAACTATTACTTTCCTTATTTTAACCAATATGGCTTGAAAAATCCACTAGGACTATCTGCTATCTGGTGCCAGCTCGGCCTGAGAGATAATAAAATAAATAAAATTTGAATGCCTTGACAGTGTGTTGGGGCAATAAATATATTGCAGTATAAAGCGATACTTATGTTTGGTAGAAAATAACCAGTCTTTTGTATTTTACCTTTATTTCTCCTATTACACATAACATTAAATACTAGAATCCCAAAGTGCCGAATAGGTTTTAAAAAACTCCATGACTGAAGATGGAACTTCTCTTTTTATATCATAAGGAATTGTTTTGTAATATAATCTAAGCATAGCACATTAATAGCGTTCATATTTAGTATGTAACATAAAAATTTTTATTAAAATTCTTAATTTTATTTTATTTTTAAAAGTTGTGGTGAAATACATGTAACATAAAATTTCCCATCTTAACTATTTTCAAATATTCAGTTTAGGGCATTAAGTGTATTCACATTGTGGTACAACCATTACCACTGTTTACCTGAAGAACTCTTTACATCTTGTAAAACTAAACACGTATACCTATTAAACAGTACTTCCCCATCCCCCCACCAAGCCCCTGGTCACCACCATTCAACTTTCTGTCTCTATGAATTAAACTATAGGTACCTCATATAACTGGATTCACGCAACATTTGTCCTTTTGTGACTGGCTTACTTCATTATATTCACCTATCCAGTAGCATGTATGTACAGTCAGGATTTTCTTCTGTTTACAACAGTATAATGTCCTATCATCAACATCTCTAAGCATCAGGGAAATGTTAAGCAAAACCACAAGGAGATATCACCTAACTCTAGAGAGAATGGCTCTTAGCAAAAAGTTCCAAAACAACAAGTGCTGGCATGGATGCAGAGAGAAAGGAACACTTATATCTTGTTGATGGGATTGCAAACTAGTGCATGCACTCTCTGTGGAGAGTTGTATGGAGATAGCTCAAAGAACTACAAGCAGACCAACCATTTGATCCTGCAATCCTACTAGGTATTTATCCAAAGGAAAAGAGAATTTTATCCAAAAGATACTTGCACTCAAATGTTTATAGCAGCCCAACTCACAATTGCAGAGATGTGGAAACAACCCCAGTGCCCATCAACACATGAATGGATTAATAAAATGTGATATATGTATACCATAAAGTACTACTCAGCCATAACAAACAGGTGATCTAGTATCTTTTGTAACAACGTGGAGGGAACTGGAGACCATTCTTTTAAGTGCAGTATCACAAGAATGAAAGAACAAATGCGACAGGTACTCATTCCTAAATTGGAACTAGTCAATCAAAACTAAAGTGCTCATATGGAAGTAAAACTCATTGAGAACCAAATCAAGGAGGAAGGAGCGGGGAGGAAGAGTTGGGTTAATTCACACCTCCCTGGTGCAGTGCACTCATTCTAGGCAAAGGGCACATTTATAACTTTGGCTTAAGATGCACAATGCAAATTATGTAACCAAAATGTGTGTACCCCATAACATTCTGGAATTAAAAAAAAAATCCCACTGTGTATATGTGTGTGTGTACTTGTGTGTACACAAGGTGGCCATAAAGTTCGTGTGCGATTTAAATAGTTACTACATATGTGTGTGTTGTGAAGGTGTGTGTATATCTTTCTCTCTCTCTCTCCATATATATGTATGTATAGATGGATAGATAGATAGATATAGATAGATACAGATATAGATAGACACACACCTTCACAACCTCTGGAAAGTCATATGGAGATACCTCAAAGAACTACAAGTAGACCCACCATTTGATCCTTTTTTACCCAAAGGAAAAAAAGACACTTTTCATCTTTTATGAAAGGACACTGTTTATCCAGTCATTGTCAAGGGACACTTGAACCGCCTCCATGCTGGGCCATTGTGAATAATGTTTCTATGAACATAGTGTACAAGTATCTGTTAGAATTCCTGCTTTCAATTCTTCAGAGTAGATTCTCAGAAGTGAAACTTCTAGGTGATATAGTAATTCTATTTTCAGTTTTTTGGGGAACTGTCAATACTGTTTTCCATAGTGGCTACACTATTTTGCATTCACACAAATAGCTCACAGAGGTTCCAATACTTCCATATCCTTACCAATATTTATTTTTTGTTTTAGTAGCTGCCCTGATGGGTATGAGATAGAAAAAATATACATTTAAATTCTATTTTAGTGTTCATGTTCAGCCCTATTTTGGCTAACAAACTTGAATCACTATCATCTCTGGGATTTTTTGTGCTGGCTTAACATATAAACTCCAGCATTCCTGAGAGGCAAAACTCAATCCAACCCACAGAAATGGCACATCCAGTGATGATTCTCAAAGGCGGGAGAGACCATTAACCTAATAAGCTACCTCCAGTAAGAGAGGCAAATCAGAATAGGTACAGTTCAATAGAACAAAAACAAAACTCATGTTATTCTGACACACCTAATAAAGGAAAATTCGTTTTCCTAAACTCTCTGGGAATGTTCATGTCTGGCCACAATTCATTGTCCAAAATTCATAATAGTTATAGACTCAAAGGGAATGTGGAGATCTTCTGGATTAATCATTTTATTTTATGGATGAGAAAATTGTACCAAAAAGGGCTAAGTGATTTACTTAAGGGCATACAAATACTAGTGTCAATATTTATGTCTGCAGCCCACATCTTGCTCTTTCCACAGTAGTTATAGAACTAAAGTCTCTAGTGTCCCCTAAAACTAATTAAAATTTGTATCACAATTTGAGTGGTTCTTAAACTTTGCATGATATTAAAAACTACCTGAAGAGGCTGTTCAAAATCCTTGAACCTCCAAACCCAGATACTAATATTCAGAGTCTGGCATGGAACTCAAAGGATTATGTTACAAACAATCCAGGTGGTTCTGATGAAGATTGGGCACAGATTATGTCCTAGAGAATCACTTTTCTGGGCATTGCTTGAAGCCTTTGTCCTTGGTCAGTGATCTTTAATAAGTGAGCGCTGGACCAGTAGCATCAGCACCCCCTGGGAACCTGTGAGGAATGTAAAGTCTTAGACCTCAGAACTTCCTCATTAGAGATTCTTGGGGTGGGGCCAGGAATTCCTATATCAAGAAGGTCTTCAAGTGATCTCACACACCTCAGTTTAAAAATCAGTGGCCTAGGCTATACTTTAGTCCAAGCAAGCCACCCATTTTATTCTGTTTCCTTTTAATGACAGACTTTAAGAATCCAGAGCTTGAGAAGTAATCTAAAATCTTTCATCATCCTAATGGATACTCCCAAATGTACATATGTATGTTTACATATGATTTTCTTGAGCGTTTGAACACTCAGAAACGCATCCTTCCCTACCTTTGCTCCATACATGCAATAGATGGAATAGTTGAGGTCATAGTGGTGTGGGTAGCTTCCCCTGCTGTAACAGCATTTGCTCTTGAGGAACAAAACACCACTTATCTGCTTGCTGCACATGTCCACCCGGGTGCCCTGCCAGCGCCCGCCAGCCATATGTCTAACACTGAACTAATCACCTTTCTTGCAAGCTGATGCTTATCCTCTTTGTTCTTTATTTCTGTTAAAAGCCCTAACACCCTCCCTATCATCCAGGCTGGAAATTGAGGAGTCATTTTCATTGCCTTCATCTTTCTTACCAGAACCAATTAATTGCTTCAGCTATCAATCCCGCCTGTGCAGTGTCTCTCCCATTATCCCCTCCTTTCTCTTTCTACTTCCAATTTAGTAATTCATGTCATTATTAGTACCCTTCTAGACTATAGAAATAACTAACTAATTGGCCCCCTCCTGCAAATTAATCTTCTACGGCTTAATACTGAAAGTGATCCATCTTTGCCCAAAAGCCTTTAAATGTTTCACTTTATCACAAGTGCTCATTGTTTATCCTAGCATTCAAAGGTTTCTACAATGTGGCATTAACCTTTCTTTCAGTCTTCATTTACTCATGTATTATTTTCATTCAAAATATGGGTGTTCAATAATACCTCCTCTGTGCTAGACATTAATCTAAGTGTCTTCTTTTCCCTTTCACAAGCCTTATATACTATTAAACCAAGTCACTGGCTTTCTGCTATATTCCTCAGTATTCTTAATACCAGGTGCTGCTCAGTTCTTCTCCTTCATTGGGAATCCACTGCTCCCACAACCTTCTCTTTGTGTTCATTGGGTCTTCATTTTGAAAGGCTATGTCCATTGTTACTATGAAGTCATGCTAGCTTTTTCCCTAAAGTAATTTCTTCTTCCATTAAACTCCTGATTTAGGCACTGCACATACGGTTTCTTTTAAATATTTCTGATTTAGGCACATATGGTTTCTTTTTAATATTACAGTTGGTTGTGCTTGTCTTTCTAGATTCTACCCTGCTTTGGGTCAGGATCCATCCTGAATCATCAGTTTATCCTTACGTCTTTACAGTTTCAGACTACATTGTTAGTCTTGCTTTCCATCTTGTGTGACAAAAATCTTCCCTAATAGAAATCAATATAAGATTGTTCGTGAATTCAGAGCCCCAGATTTCTAAGCCTGAGTCCTCATAGAGTGTTTCTCTTACAGAGAATTGGGACGTATGTATTTTTCTTGCACTCTGGATGGGACAACTTACTGTATTTACAGGCACTCGGTAAAATGATTTATATGTAAAATAGGTCTCAATACTTTTTTAACTGAGTTAAAATGATCTCGGTCTCATGTGTTTATGTAACTGAGACCTATTACTTTGATTAGAGAAGGTTAACATGTGGAATTGGGTATTTTAAGTTTGACAGAATCATCAGTTGTATATACTAATATCATACATTTTTGTCTAGGCAACTGGAGAACAAGGCAAGAGAGACAAAGCAGAGCCAAGGTCAGGGTCAAGCAAGTTCTGCACTTGCCTTGGATGCATAATTTAAGGGAGCACCATAAAACCTCAGCATCATGCTGTGTAGACAGGATCAGCATGGCTGAGCTTCCCTTTTTTCCCCAGGCACCAATATGGCTCCACATGGTGTTGGCAAATTCCATCTTAATTTTCTTAAAAAAAAGTATATCTAAATTTATAATTTAGGCAGGAGATATATATATATATATATATATATAATTTTAAATGTGATTTTTAAAATAAAATTTTGTTATATTATTCGTGGAATCCATTAGCATCTCTTTAAATCCCTAGAACATTAGGATGATTTGAAAGTCACTACACTGTACTGTAATGCCTTTGTAAATCCTTAAGACTTTCTTTTTATCATCAATCAGGAGCTTAGGAAAAAGAAGCATTTACTAAAGTGTTTGGTATCTGCTGCAAAAAAACATAGAATTTTGATATTTTATCTATGGATTGTTACATTTCTATTTTTCCTGAAAGTACTGCATTAAAATAATATTTCTCTTGGTTACTGAAATTGGCACATCCTTCAATTTTGCCCAGAAGGTACATACTTTGCTCACCTCTTCCTAGACTAGGCTATGAGAAGGAGGCAGAAAACAACACAGGAAAGGGAAGGAAATAAAAATTGAGAAGATGAAAGGCATAAAGGCAGAGAAAGAGCCTTTACTGAATACTCTTAATCTTTAAGTTTAAAGTATTTTATTAGATTGACAACAGATAACCAAAAACAAATATGATGAAAGATTCTGTCAATATTGGTGTAAATCAATGACACGTGTTTATGTGCAGTGTGTATGTATTATTCACAGACAGAGATTATCCCCAGATTGATTATTTAATCCCTGCATATTGCACTGTATCAATATGTTCATTGCATTAGCCCAGGGAGGTTGATCATGAATTCTTCTTATCTTTCCCATACTTATACTTATTTTTTTCCTTTTGAGAACTAGTTACAAATTTTGCACCAAATTTTGGAGAATTTACTTGTTAATCTCCAAAAGTTTCCAAAGTGTACTTTCTTAAATATTTCTTCAAGAGTCCAAGGTAATATATTTGACTAAAACTTATGTTGTTTGGATTTTAAAGGAAGATAAAATGGAGCTAGAATCTGAGATTCCCTGCTAATTAGTCATGGGGCCCAGTCATGGGTCTGAGAAATTGCCAGATAAATTTCCCTACATGTAGCATGTGATTCGTAACTCACCTTAACAGGGGGAAATTATAAGCTAAAATATAGCAAAAAATAAAAGAATTTAGGATCACCAAACTTGGGCTAATTCAATGAATATATGTATTTTAATTCCTTGAGTTTCTTGGGGTCTTTTTTACCTTTAAAAATGAAAGGCTGGGCGGTGCCTGTGACTCAAAGGAGTAGGGCACCAGCCCCATATACCAGACATGGTGGTCCCAGCCCCAACCAAAAACTGCAAAAACAAACAAACAAATGAAAGGCTCTGTAGTGTGAAAATGCACAGTTTATTTTTGAATAACATAGGAAACTGCCAAGAGAGAGTAGATGCTTACAAATTATTGCTTTTCCCTTCCCTGACAACAGGGCCAACAATATGCCTTTGTTGGCTGATTCTCACCTAGTACCTTAAGTTTGAACACCCCATCTGCTCAGCAGTATGTAAATGTGATGCAAAGTTTCTGCCTCAAATTATACTGTCAGAAATATACTGGATTTAATACTTTATGTATTTAGCTCTGTGTATAAAATATTTAGCCTGCAGGAAAGTTGTGAATTACAGTCAAGTGAAATACCGCACTCAAGTTGTGAAGTGCAAGAAGCTTTTACCAACTTTTCAACTCAAAATATCCATATTCTCCCTCATCATGTTAACACAAAGCATACACAGATTTCTGCAGCTCCAGCACCTGAGATAGTCCTACTTTCCATTTCTTCATTTGTGCCTATGGATATAATAATTACATGTAGATTTAGACAAATTCCTGTTCTGCTTTAGAGGATTTAACTTATTTAACTGATAGTAATATACTATATACAATAAAATATGATCCAAATCTCACTTTTCAAACCTACACTCCTAACCACTGCCCATAGTATTTTGCATATTATTAGGTAATATACTGTTTGAAAATCAGGATTCTTATTCAGAGTCTTTGAATTGCTTTTGGGTTGTCTTTTGTGTGTTTGTCTACCAAGGAGTCGATTTTTTACGTAGGGTCTATACTTTGCAAACCATTTAATGATCTAACTGGTTTAAAGGACTGACCCACACGACAGGCTCTAATCATCACCCAGCTGTTTCAAATTTGATATATCAAGTCTTATCTTTCCTTTCTTAGTTGGCATTGAATCCATTTTTCTTATTCCTGCAGCCTTGAAATCCTTCTTGATCCTTCTCTTTCTCTTATGCCTCATTTCCAATCCATCAGCAAACCCTATAGTTTTTTTATTTAACAACACATAACAAATTTTCGCCTCCTCCACCACTACAAAGTATTACCCTGGTCCAAGCCACTAGTGCGTCTTTTCTGGATGATTGCAGAAGCCTTCTATCTGGTCTTCCTGATTCAGCTCTACTTTCCCACAGTCTGTTTTCAACAGAACAATATGAATGAACCTGTTATTCCTCTACTCAAAATCATCCAATAGCATCCTACCCTATTTGGGCAAAAGCTTAAATACTTACAATGGGCTGCAATATAAAATGTGATCTGTGCCTGCCTACCTCATTACCTTTCTGACTTTGCTTATCTGGTTTCTTTTGCTGCGTCCTGAACAAGCCAAACATATCCACTTTTCAAAACCTTTTGACTGGCTATTTCTCTTCCTCTTATCTGTTCTTCTCCTATATAGCTTCATGGGTTCTTCACTCATCATTGTCACCTGTGGAGATCAGACCTATTTTTAAATGCAATACTCCTCTTACCTTAGAATTTCATATCTTCTTTCTCTGCTTTTGTTCTTTACCCATAGCATATATCACTTTCTAATGTATGATTTACTATTTTATTTATTAACTGTTTTCCTGTCATAGAATCTAAACTTCATGCAAGCAGGGATTTTTACCTTTTGTTAACTAACATAATAGTGCCTAAAAGATGGATTTAGAGTAAGGATTTGTTGAAAGATTAATATGGCCAAAACACAACACCCCAAAATTTATCAAGCCAGTCATATGATAAAAGGTAAATAACCTCTATCTTTTCATTTCCTATAATAAAAAATTATTTGACAATATAATTTAAGTATATCAAATTATTAATTCATAAATTTTAGATTTCAAAAAATACATTTGAGAAAAAGTTACTTTTATAGTATGTATTTTTTTTCCAGATACTGTTTCATTATTCAGTAAAAATAGTTATCAGACTTAAAAAGTCATTACTTGGGACATTTGGTAGAGAAAGTTAAATTTTAGGTAAAATTAACATTACCATGCATTCTCTTCTTTTTAACCTATCTCCTTCTGACTAATTTGTTTTCTAATTAAATGAATATGTCAGTTTAGCTTTAATGAGTCAAATGAGAACTGTGCCTGACAGCTTCTGTGCCTCAAGAATACAGAAGGATTAATGTATCAAGTTTACTTCCAAGCATGTAAAGCAAAGCATCTGAGACAGGAAGATAATTTCAATGTAAAATGAGCCCAGCAACAGGCCCTAGATGACTGGGCAGGAGGAAGTCTCACTGAAGAAAGAAAAGGCAAAGGATTGATAAATCATTTCTATAAATAAATCAGTAATAAATCAGGGTTATTACAAATGAAAATGGGGTTACGGAGACCACTGTCACCAAGAAACTTTCCGTACATCACAGTTTTGGTGGATGGCTGTTTGTTTTGGTTAGGATTTATGTATGGAAAGGTAGCTATAAAATATAATTTATAAAATACAAATCTCTCTGTTGACTGAAAGAGAGAATCAAAACTGCTTAGGACAAGAAAGAACCTCAGGAGGGATTAGTACATCCCATGATGTGGAGAAACCTATTCTCTAAGTCTCTCAAGCCCTCTTATGTCACTTTTGAATGATTCAGTTATTAAATCTTTCGTTACACTGTAAGGAAGAATCTGTCCCCCTGTGTCATCCATTGATGGATTTTGTAATTTGAGACTTTGCTGAATTTATTTATCACTTTCAGAAGTCCTTTAGTGGAGTCTGGGGGCGTTTCTAGATACAAGATTGTATCATCATCAAAATGACAGTTTGACCTCCTCATTTCAGCTTTGGACGTACTTTGTTTCTTTCTCTTGCCTGATTGCTGTGGCCAAGACTTCCAGTACTGTGTTGAAAAGAAGTGGTGACAGTGGGCATCCTTGTAGTTGTCCAGTTCTTAGTGAAATTGAACCATTAATTCAAGTTCTCCATTCAACATGATGTTCCATGCTATTGTTTAGTCATATGTGGCTTTTACGATTCTGAGATACTTAGCTTCTATGCCTAGTTTGTTAACAGATTTTACTGTAAAGTACTCTGAATTTTGTTGAATGCCTTCTATGCATCTATAGGGATGATCATGTGGTCTTTGTTTTTGCTTCTGTTTATGTGGTGAATCCCTTTTAAGGATTTATATGTGTTGAACCATCCTTGCATCCCTGGGATAAAGCCCACTTAGTCATGGTGGAGTTTTTTTTTAATGTTCTGTTGAATTCAGTTTTCTAGTATGTTATTGAGGATGTTTGCATCTATGTTCATAAAGATTATTGGTCCTCAGTTTTCTTTTTTTGCTGTTTCCTTTCCTGGAATTGATATCAAGAAATATTACTTTCATAGAATAAGTTGGGAAGATTCCTTCCTTCTTGAATAATTTCTTTAATATGGATACCAGAATTTTACGTCCGGTAAAATTTGACTGTGAATTCATCTGGTCAACAAAAATCCCATTTCTCAATGTCCTTTTTGTTAAAATACCTCCATTACCTTGCAAAGAAAAATTGTATGCCAATTTTTACAACCAATCATTAATATTTTTATTGATAACTTATTAATACTGCAGAACCTGTGTAAGTTGACCACCCAAGGGACTGTAACCTACTGGTCAACATACAAAGGTGGTCAACAGAAGGAACTAGGCACACTGTACTGGTATGTACACGTGATCCATGTCTGGTCTGTGAAAATTTGGTTAACTTAAGGAGGTGGTCAAGGTAGGGAGGTAGTTAACTATGGAGGGTCTATTGTACATTGAAAGATATTTTGCTCAACTTTAAAAAGTGTACATTCATCTTAAAGTTTAAGAAGTCTTCACTATTCTGCTATGAGATAAGTATCAAGCCATAGTAACCTCTACAACACCAAATATATACAGGATCAGAACCTCATATTTAAGGCAATATAAGCCATTACTTCACTTAACCAGGCCATGTAAACTTCAATACATTTTAATGCTTTCAAAGTAAGTCAGGTCCAGTAGGCACCAATGGCAACCTTCCACATTGCATAATTACCACGTTTACTTAACCTGATATTGCATGTGACATCTGAGGTATATGATAAATGATGTATTTTGATGGCAATAATTTATTAAATATTGGTAATCTTTATTCTCCTATTTCCTTAGAGAAAATTAGGTAGATAATATTAGTAACATTATCTTCCTACTCTCAGTCTTGCACTTCATATTAAAGATCACAGATTTGAAGATATAATTTATTTTATCTTGAAATTTGAATTCAAAATAATTAGGCATTCCTTTTTCTCTTAAAAGAAATTCCTTTTTCTCTCCGCTCATTAATCTGACTCTGTCCTATACATAGAAACTCTTCTTAAATGAAAAAAGAAGAAAAAAGTAGTTCTTCAGTAGTCTTCTTTTCTCTTTGTCATCTATTAACATTATTCCATCTTCCCCAAGGGCTGCATTCATTCCTTCTGAGTCATTTTTGCTTCCAAATGTCATTTCACTGTCTTTTGAATTTATCACAAATGTCACTTAATTTTAGACTTCAATCACATTCCTATTTGTACAGGTTTGAAGTCTTTAAAAAATAAATAACCTGCCCCTCTTCATTATATATCCTTTGTACTTGGAATTTACCATAAACTTCTGCATAGGCATATTGGGGATGTTTTTAATTGGGATTTCATTTACTTAGTAAAATACACAAATTGAAAGTCCGCAATCTGATCCATTTTGACAAATTCATAAACTTGTGTAATCCACACCTTTATCAAAATGGAAAAAAATTTCCCAATATCCTAGAATGTTCCTTCATGTTTCTCACAATGAACACTTTTTTCCCAAATCTGTGTCTTACCCATCTTTGTCTCCCAAGTACCTTGCCTAATTCAAGGCACATAATAGAATAATGCAAACCTCATTTATATTACCATAAATTAGTTTTGCTTATTTTAGAACTTCATATATTATTTCAATACAGCACTTAGCATAATGTTTTGAGATTCACTCTTATTTTTATCTGTCCATAATTTCTTTATTACTGAGTAACATTCCATTGTATGAATATACCATTCATTCTCTTGTTGATAAGACACCTGGGTACTTTGAGTTTAGGGATATTGTGAATAAACTTTGCAAACATTCTTACAGAGGATTTTTGTAGATTTTTCTTTTATTTCTCTTAGATAAATACTTATGGTGCACAGTGGTAGTTTTTTATAAAAACTTTACTGAGTTATAAATCACTTACTATAACATTATTCCTTTAAAGTATGTAATTTATCACTACTTAATTTTAGAAGATGTTTATCACTCCAAAAGAAACTCATTAGCAGTCATTCCATCTTCTCCTCCTCCTCCTTCACCCTCAACCCCTAGCAACTACTCATCTACTTCATTCTCTAAGGATTCCCTATTTTGGACATTTTATATGAGTGGAATTTTCTATAATAGTGGCCTTTTGTGATAGCATCTTTCACTTACCATGATGTTTTTGAAGTTCATCCATATTTTAGCATATATCAGGATTTCATTCCTTTTTATTGCTGAGTATTATTCTACTATATGGAATATACATTTTGTTTATCTGTTTATCAGTAGAGAGAAATTGGGGTTGTTTCCACTTTTTGACTACTATGAATAATGCTACTATAAACATTTATGTGCAAGTTTTTGTGAAGACATATGTTTTCAATTTTCTTGGGCATATGCTTAGGAGTAGAATCACTGAGTTACACAGTAACTGTAGGTTTAACATTTGAGGGACTGCCAAATTGTTTTCCAAAGCAGCTGCATCATTTGACAATCCCAACAGCAACGTAGGAGGGCTCTAATTTCGTCAAATGCTAGCCAACAGTTGTTATTGTCTTGTCTTTGTTATTTTAGCCATCCTGGTGAATATAAAATGATTTCTCATTTTGGTTGTGGTTCACATTTCACTACAAAATAATGATGTTTAACATCTGATTTGTATTTTGGTCATTTGTATATCTTCTTTACAGAAATCCTTTACCCATTTTTTCATTGGATAATTTTTTAAATTGTTGAGTTCTGAGGATTCTTTGTATATTTTAGATGCCTGTCCTTTATTAGATACATGATTAGAAAATGTTTTTCCCATTGTGTAGTTTCTTTTCACTTTATTGATGGTATACTTTGAAGCATAAACATTTTTCATTTTGATGTTCAGTATATCTGTTTTGTGGTTGTCATTGTTACTTATGCTTTCAGTGTTCTACTTCCCATTTGGTAATTTTTGATGTCTGTTTTTCTGTAATCAGGCCTTTTTGTACTTTCCCTTTCATATATAGCACTCACAATTTTGAAAAATCTTTGAGCGCTCATAAGTTTCCACTTTTTGGGTTACATCTCTGACCATCAGATTATGTTTACCTATTTTCTGATTTTAAAACATTTGCTTTTCCAAAATCTAAAATGTTTATGTAACTCATCCTAACATATCTTTCCTTGTTATTAAGACTTAGCCATGGCAACATTTCTTTCTCCCTGAGTCTTATTATTTCTACCTCATAAAGCAATCTCTTGACTTATTCATTTATACTAACATTTAGAATTTACACAGCTCATATTTTGTGCCTTGAATTGGGCAAGTTCTTGAGAGAAATATTAAGATGCATAAAACACAGATTGTGCCTTCAAGGAATTTTGCCGTCTAGAAAATAAGAGGAATCATGTAACCAAGTGGCAATTATGCATGGTGAAAGTGATGATTACCACCAGAGAAAGGCAAGATTAAGTTCTATGTGAATTGACAGAGGAAAATATAATTCTTTTCTTATTTTAATATTTTCAGAATTAAATCGAGAGTATCAGTTTCTCTCACTGTTTCCCGGAATTCTTATGAGAGTAAATTGGCTACAAGGCAAATCACAACTTCATTTGCAAATTGTATTTGCTTGAAAGGAAATTGCAAAAAGATGTTTGGAGAGTTGATGTCCTCTGTCAATATTTTTTATCTTGTTTCTGCATTAGTTTTGCAGTCCTCATTAGAAAAACCTCTATTAAGTGAGCAGAATAACCCCATTAAATTACATTTCATTTCTAAATATTTTCCCCTTTGCTTTCACCTTTGGTTCATATCAGAATATGTTCATATTATCTTTTGTTATATATGTTCTTTTCATGTTGTTTTTGTCTCCATTATGCAGTTATTAAACAAACTTTCACAATTGGTAATTTCTAGGTAAGGTTACTTAAAATAGGTTTCTGTCCTAATACACTTCTGTAACATGAAGCCTTACAAATAAACATTTATTGTTTCACAAAACATCTTGAGAAGTACCTATTTTTTTAAGTTTTTATTTATTTAAAATTATATGCTCATATCCTGGTCCTTAAATACTGCTCTCCGATAAAGGGAACCAGGGATCCTTGGAGACACTGCTGATGTTCAAACTGGAGCAAGTGAAATAGAAGCTGAGTCTGGAAATCTTTCTATGCCGGAGAAGAAGGAAATGCTCAGATAATGACAGGAGTAGGGCGGTGTGTCAGAGGGACACTGGGGCCAACTGGAGATATCTTCCAATGGCCAAAGCTAGAATGACTTCACACAAATAATGTTGGCATAATACAGAATTATAAACTCAAACTATAAAAGACATGTGTAAGTCCATAGTGATACAAATGAATGATTGAATAAAAAAATAAATTGGGAGAAGAAACAGCTATTCCTTTCGGGAGAATTTTAAATAAAATATGTAGATGCTACCTCCCTGGAGATGCAGGCGAGACATAGTGACTGATTGCCAAAATAAAAGTGTATGGAAAGGGAAAAATAGTGGAGAAATACTCCTTAGTCATGATATCCGTGATACGCAGAGATGCCTTGATAAGACGTGATGAGATTGGCATTCCACCAAAATGGTTTTCATTCCCAAAGCCCATGAGGAAAAAAGTCAGGTAAATCCAAACTAAGAACACGCTCCAGAATACCTGACCTAAATGCCTCAAAACTGACAAGGTCATGAAAAAATAAGGCAAGATAGAGACTGTTATAGTCCAGAGGAAACTAACAAGACATAGTAAGTGTAACATGGTGCCCTGGATGGGGTCTTAGAACAGAAAAAAATAATTAACAGAAAAACTGGTGAAATCCGAAGAAAATCTGAAGTTCAGTTAATAGCAATATTCCACCCATGGTTCTTAATGTTGGCAAATACACCATAGTAATGTAAGAGATGAATAACAGGGAAACGAGTAAAGAAATTTAGGAGAACTCTGTGCTACCTTTGCAACTTATTTGTAAGTCTAAAAAATATTTTATATTTAAAAATTATAGTTAAAGTTCTGAATTTTATATTTTAGGCATTGACTATTATTTCTGCTGCAGAATGCAGATTTGTTTCTTTCCTTCTCCTGTGTCTACCATACATGTACAACCTTCCCATCCACGCAGACCCTTATTATAACTTTACTCCTGTCAATACACTGTGTATTTGTACATGTGTATTCCCAGGTGATCCATTTAGCAAACTGTGATTATTTTGTCTTCTTGCACAACCCCGTATTATATTAGATTTATACTCATCTTTTTAAATATACTGTATTTTTTTTCAATTTTTCTTTTAATTTCAAAATATTAAGAGGGTACAGATGTTTTTGTTACATGGATCACTTTTGCAACACTTGAGTCACAGGTATAAGTGCAGACATCACTGGAATGGTAATCATTGTACCTATTAGGTATGTTTTTTCTTTCTTTCCTCGCCCCTCCCCCTACTTGTGGTTTCCAATGAGTTTCACATGTGCACTCGCCAGTCGGTTCCAATTTAACACAGAGTGCACGTGATGTTTGTTTTCCATTCTTTAAATACTTCACTTAGGATAATGGTCTCCAGGTCCATCCAAGTTGTTGCAAAAGGCATTAATTCATCCTTTTTCTGGCTCAGTAGTACCTGATGGTATGCAAATACTATACTTTGGTAATCTACTGAATTGTTGGGCACTTAGTTGATTTTACATCTTTGCAATTGTGAATATTTATGTTGCAATAAACACCTGAGTGCAGGCACCTTTTTATAAAATGACTTATTTTTCCTTTAGGTAGGTACCTAGTAGTGGGATTGCTAGATCAAACAGCAGATCTACTTCTAGTTCTTTGAGGAATGTCCATACTGTTTTCCATAAAAGTTGTACTAATTTGCAGTCATATGTTTAAATTCTATGCACTTAGAACTTACTCAACCTGGACATTTTTCTCCACTATTTAAATCTCTTTTCTGGGTGTCCAAATGGGGCCAATATTGTTTAATTCTACCAATATGGTAAAAGATGTTTTCTCAAAATATTCCTCCACCATTATTCTAATTTCCTTGAGCATAACGAGGTCTCTTGGTTCCTACATGCTCTCCAGTCTTTCTGTACTCTGTGGTTTGGGTAATACAAAGCACCTGATAACCTTAGGAAAAATTAGTTGGAGATAAAATTTGAGACCACTGTGTCTGATCATGTCATTATCCCACTTGCATCTAATTTGCAAGATGATTGGAAAAATCCTGTGTCTCTTCTGAATTGTGAATGCATTATTCCATATCATCTATTAAACATGTGAAATATATCTGACTTCTGAAACTTTATATCTGCCTTCATTTTTGCTCTGAAAATTGTGATATCTCTTCTTGGTCTCCTGTGTTCTGAAATTTTATTGATGTGTCCATTTCACCATTTCAATCCTTTGTGCTGTGCACCTGTTAAGCCCTTTCAATCTGCAAAGTAATGTTCTGTGGTTCTGGAAGTATTTTTGAATTATTTTTCTGTTGAATTCCTTACCTCCATTTTCTCTGCTTTTATTTTCTTTCTGGAATTCCTGGTGCTCTAATTCTGGGCCTTCGGAGTTGATCTGTTTCATTCATATATTTATTCAATCTTTGTGTGCTTTTTTCCTTGAAAATTATCTATAGTTATCTTCAAAACTCCTGTTTTTTATCTCTGCTATAGCATTTTTTTTTTTTTTTGTAGAGACAGAGTCTCACTCTATTGCCCTTGGTAGAGTGCTGTGGCATCACACAGCTCACAGCAACCTCCAAATCCTGGGCTTAGGCGATTCTCTTGCCTCAGCCTCCCAAGTAGCTGGGACTATAGGCGCCCGTCACAACGCCCGGCTATTTTTTGTTGCAGTTTGGCCAGAGCCAGGCTTGAACCTGCCACCCTCGGTATATGGGGCCGATGCCCTACTCACTGAGCCACAGGTGCTGCCCTGCTATAGTATTTTTTAACTTCAACAGTTCTGCGGTTCTCTGAATATTGTTATTTCCTTTAGAATCCAGTATTTCATTATTGCAGTATCTGTTAACTCCTTAAATATATAGGATAGTTCTTTCGTTGTTGTCACTGTTGTTTTGATCTGCTGTTAACATTTTCTTCTTCTTACATCTTCTCTTTCAAGTTGTTTTTCCTTTTTTGATTGTTTTAGCCATTTTCAGGTTAAAGACTTTTGATGCTACTTGCACACTAAACTTTGAGTGGTAGCTCATATTTAGGAACAACAGAAAAAGAATTGGCTGCCATGAGAAATAGCTGGGCATACGAAGAGAGAGGGAAGAGCACTCGGGTTATAAAGAAAAACTGGATTGAGCTTTGTTAAATGGAACAAAGAAGCAGGAATATGGGTGCCGCAGAGCAGAGGTGTAAGAGATCTTCCCTTTACATTCTAAAAAGGAAGACCAAGGCTTAGAATAGAAGCTCTGGGCATAGGCCAGGTGGCTATACCTGCAAAATGGCAGACACAGTCTGTTCAGGCAGAAGTCCAGCTGTAGCCACCTACCGCAAGTGCCAGGAAAACAGCCATAGCCACCCCCTCTCTTCCCAGCTCGTTTTATGAATGCTATTTTTCTAAGTTATTTATAGACTTGATCTTTCACGGAAGTGTAGAAATTTTGATTCATTAAATAACAACTTCCACGTTTCATTGGTGAAGAAAATAAGGTCTTGTGCCATAAACTTATTATCATTTTTATCACTAAAAATTCTCTGTTGGAATTGACAATTACATTGAGAGAGTATGAACATGCCGTAGCTCACATCATTTAAAGTCCCCAGAACCCAAGTGAAAAGCAACATGACAGCTTGACAGAGAAAAGAGATGTGTTTACCTAACTCAAGGAAAGGTCACTGAGAGACCCCATGGAGGAAACATGGCCTAACTCATTGAAATTGAAATACATTACATTTTAAAAGGCAGAAGCAAGACAATTCTGGAGATATTTCTTCAAGAGGCATTTTGTACACACAAACAGTAAATCCCAGAGTGTTAGTATGGCTTTTTGTTCACAATATTCAGGAATTTTGTTGAGAGCTGTAGAATTGTAGAAGTTAACAACATGACTATAATGGTTCCCAGCCATACACCCCACAAGACAGCCCTTAAATTGTAAAGGTCCAACACTTTTAGGGTACAAGTGTGTTCTGCTCTTGTGACGAAGAGACTGAGAGTTAAGTGACTCTCTGGGTTTTCTCTCTTCAAATGCAAGCTGTGGCTCCCATTTGTCAGGGAAAAATAAATAAATAAATAAAACTCCAGAGTGAGAGTAAGAATTCTCTCTGTGTGTCCTAGTTCTACTTCATTGCAAAAACCTTGCCAAAAAAAAAAATGTTGATATATTTTTCAAACACTTCCTGGTCATTTATAGATTTTCATGCCATTTACACCCTGTCTCACTGGGGCATCTTTACAAGCTTTATCTGTCATTTTTTCTAAAGGCACTATAAGGAAAGCTTTCATGCAATGCTGTTTGGGAGTTGCTATACAATGTGACACACACTTGGTCTAAAAGACCAAATCAGAGGAAATTTAAATATTAACTTTAAAAAATTATTTTAATAGACATTTCATGACACTAGTAAAGCACAATCAGAAAATCACACGTATTGACTCAAAATTACCCTGAACTTGAGACTTATCACCATTTTGGCTTCTCTTTGCAAAGCCATGTGCATCAGGTCATGGGAGATTTCAAAGAACCATTCTGTGTGAATTGACTGGGAATATTACATTTTCCTAACATTTCTGAACCAGGGAAATACTTTTCATATTATTCCTACTTGCTATTTAAGGCTCGGAGGTTTCCTCACTCTGTCCATCCAACCTGGGTTGCTACCCCTCACATAACCTCTAATTTCCTTAAGTTCATTTACCACTGTGTAGAGTTAACTTATATATATACATTTTTTGGCTTCAGATTGTGTCCCCTTGCTGGACTGGGGCAGGGAGTAGGAGGTGAGGGATCTTCAGGGACCTCGCCTGTCTCTGTGTTGTATTCATTGATGCATTTCTGGTACCTGCAACAATGACTGGGGATGCACAATAAATATTTCTTGAGTGAAATGTTGTACTAACACATATGCAGGATTTTATGATGCTCCAGAACTAAGCCCCAGCAAGCAGGTCTTTTCTCCTTTGTTTCAGTAATTCCGCTCTTGGGTTCTACTGAAAGACAGAGTAAATCTAAAAGAAATTACTGGAGCTAGCAATAACTCCAAGAAATAGTCACCAATTCTGATGGCGTTGACAAAACATACAGGCAAAGTTGTCTGTATTAAACCACAAATTTGCAATGTATCCGCGTCATAGAATAAGATAGTTCACTTTCCTTGTTTCTGCCTTTTCCTGCTAGAAATAAAGAGAGGAAAAGATCTGACAAGGGTGGGATCATGAAGTCAAGAAGATAGGAGGAGCCGTGGTTTCTTTTAGCTTCACTTTCCCCAAAGAAAGTTCCAGAAAGAAGAAGTATGAGGAGAGTTGGAGGTATCACCTACCTGAGAAGTGGTGGGCCCAACTGCAATGCTCAGAAGCCAGGAGACACTCAGGGCATCTCAACCGCGGCTTCTTATTCAGAGCTGTGGAAAAACAACTCTTTCTTGACTGGTCCTGTCTCAATCATTCTCCTTGTTCCGACATCATTTAAACCACTGGTTCTCAACCTTCCTAATGCCGCAGTGTATTTTCATTGGTAGAAAGGGGTCACAACCCACAGGTTGAGAACCACTGATTTAAACCATTGTCGAGCATCTTCTCTTTTCCTAGAAGCAGCGGTCGAAGGCATCTTGCTTCCTGGTGCTATGCTTGTACAGATCCTGGCTCCAGGAGCTCAGAGGTCATCAAAGCCATGACTCAGACTATAAACCAACAATTTGAAGGTGCTACCCACTCATGCCTACAATTTATATAAAGCCTGGATATTGGGAATTTTCCAAAACTGAAGCATTCTAATAACAGCTCAGTGACATTTGCTGTATTCCATCTCTTCTGAAAACTGAATAGAAGAAATATTATGTTAATGAAATAAAAAGCACACTTCCAACAAAGTTCCTATAGCTCAAATAAAATTTGGATGATATGTAACTGATTATAAGTCTTTCAATTCGCAGACAGGTGGGGCCAAATAATAATCTGTTGCTCTGGTGTGAGGGGAGAGGAAAGAAAGGCTAAAATAAACCTAAATATCCTCCTGCAAAGCTTAACAAAGATGTATTAAAAACTGTTCATTTGTTTTTAAAATAAATTTTTCTAAGATGCCAACAGAGGCAAAAAGCCTTAAATAGACATTGGAAGAATTTTTCAATTATTCCTCACTGATTAGTATGCATTAACATATTATCCATAAAGCCCTGAAGAAATGAGAAGAAAAACATATCATCCTGGGTGTTGGTATAAACTAGGTTGTCAGCTTGAGTGAGTGAAAATAAAATTGCTGAAAATATTTGTTTATTCAGTTCAACCAGTTGACAGTAAAATAGAATGTGTTAATGTCTCAGTAGACAGTAACTTCAGTTTTTGCTAATATCAAATGGACTGGGAGTAAGGGGGGTGCTTCAGTCACCAGATCTCAAGGAACCCAGAAACCGATGACAGCATACCATCCTAGAGTCTCAGCTGCTGAACTGACATGACCTTTGAGTGCCCTTGAAACAGAAAGTTCTTTATTATCAGTAAGAGAAGTTATGCAGGTGCTGTTGTAAGAGTCGAATCACAAAATGCAACAAAATTAAGAAGTACAAGCTTTCCTTTTACACCCTTCAGCAATTATTATCAGTACTTTCATCTGCTGAGTTCTGCGTATCTAGCCCTGCCTTCCTATTTTTATATACTCTCTGTGTTACACCAAATGCTGTTATGGTGTCTCATGCTAGACACATTCAGAGGGAGGAACACCAACCTGGGTACAGACTGCCTGAGTTCTAAGATCAGCTCTACCAGCAATTCACTTCACCACAATTAGGAACATAGTATTTCTGCTTTCCTCCTTTGTGAAATAAGCTAATGATACTCTTTTTCAAGTATACTAAAATATATAGTAAAGGTGATATGGAACTCCTTTGAGCTGTTTGTGAAATAATTTGTAACAATATAAGACAGGATGAGCATTTAAAATAAAAAAGTAGGAGAATTCTGGGAAGATGGCCGACTGGCAGCAACCCTTGGCAGAGACTCCTGAGCAGAGGAAGAAAAACTGGATGGAATTAGACTCTATGAAGCCAAAGGTGGGGAGCTGAACCAAGAAGGAAGATCAGAAAGCTGTAACTCCAAGGAAGAGCATTCAAGAAAACAAATTACAGGTACAAACCCTATTGACTAGAGCACAGGAGACCCCTCCCCTGTGCAGGAGGCCTGCCACAGGCTATCTGTGAATGAGCAGGGAACAAAAGAACTCTCATTTTACCTTGCTGGAGAGAGCCACTAAACTCCAGGTCTCTTTGTCCAGGGAGGTCCCACTTATGAACCTAGACACCACCCCGCCAGGCATGAAATTGAACAGATATTTTCCCCCACAAGTCCAAACTCCTAGTCCACCCTTCCCCCTTGCATGGCAGTCTGAAGTTTTGCCCCCTGCAGAACACAGAGTGTTTGATCTTGTCCTGAGAGAACTAGGCATAGTGTAGACCACCAACCATCATGATGGAATCTATGACTAACAGGGAAGAAAGAGGGTGTGGGAAGAAACTGACACTCTGGGGGAGTAGGAGCAGTCCCCTGTTTATGACTATGCCCAGCCAGTGGGTGGTATGACCCTCGGTTTGGGCTGTGTTGGGCAGGACAGAGTGCAGAACCCCTAGCTCTGACTGCACCCACAGCAAGAGAGTGGTTGCCCCATGTGGGCTGAGTTTGGCAGACAGGGCTGGTCCCCAGCCCCTGCTGGGCCTGCAAGCAGAGGCTTGCTAGGCGTGGACTGAGAACAGAGAGCAAGGGTGTGGTCCACTGATTCCAACAGAACCTTCAAACAGTGGCTTGCTGGGTATGAACCAAGACCTGAGGGCTAGGTCATGGTCCCCTGTCTCCAGAGGGGCTGGTGAGCAGAGGCTTACTGGGTGAGGACTGAGACCTACAGGCAAGGTGCGGTGTCCTGACTCTAACAGAGCCTGCGAACAGAGGCTTGCCAGGCAGCAGACTGAGACTGGCAGGCAGGAGTGTGGTCGGCTGACTCCAGCTGGTCTGGCAAGCAGAGGCTAGCTGGGTGTGGACTGAGACCAATGGGTAGGGGCATGGCCCCTGGCTCCAACTTGGCCTGTGAGCAGAGAAGCAGACAACAGTGTGTACTAAGTCTGATAGGTGGGAATGTGGATTCCTGGCTCCAGTTGTGCTGTTGGAGACCCTTGAACCCCTCTCTGTTGAACAGGGTTTCCACTACCTGAGACAATTAATTGGAACCTGTGTCTGGGGCTGTCCACTCAGGAACAATCTGAGATTGACCTTCGATCTTCTGTAGCAGAAAAGCACTGAAGGGTGGGGGCTGAGTCCTGCAGCTGTTTGTATCTCTTCACAGTTGGGATTTAAACCTAATACTGTGGTTTCTTAGGATAGGGTTGAGGTTGACTGATATCAAAACAGAGCTAGCTTGTGCTATCTCACCAAGTAGGTCCTCAGAGTCTCCAGCCAAAACTCTGAAAGAGGCCTTTGTAAGGTTGTAGGAGATAAGCCACAATTACAAAGCCTAGCGCTTTGGTAAGGGGCTATCTCTACTACCTGGGAACCCCAATTCAATCTCACCCTATCAGTTCTAATAACCAAATGGTGGAAAATAAACATGATGTGGACCCAACAGAAGAACTCTGTCATAATGAATAACCAGAGTAGATTAACACCCCCCACCAAGAAATGACAAAGAAAATACAACTGAAGATGCCATGCATACACAAATGGCAGCAATGTCAGAAGTCAAATTCAGCATATGGATTACAAATAAGATAAATAGAATGGAAGGAAAGATAAAAATTGAATTTCAAAGATAGTTCTAAAGTTGTCTCAAGAAATTAATGAATTCAAAGCTCAAGTCACCACAGATATGGACATAATGAGAAAAGAGATAGCAGAGCTCAAGGAAATGAAAAAGTTAGTTGAGGAACTCCAAAATACAGTAGAATCCCTCAGTAATAGAGTTGACCAGGCAAAAGAAAGGATCTCTGAAACTGAAGACAAAGCTTTTGAACGTTCTCCAACACTCAATGAGGCAGACAAATAGAAAGAAAAACTGATCATTCTCTGAGAGAATTGTGGGATCACTCCAAAAGATCAAGCATTCATCTTAGAGGAAATCCCAAAGGAGAAGAGGATGGCCCTAAAGGTACAGATGCTCTACACCAAGAGATTTTAGAGGAGAATTTCCCAAGCCTTGCAAGAGATGCAGAACTTCAGATAGCACACAGTTCCAGAACCCCATCAAGACTCAATCCAAATAAAGCATCTCCTAGACACATTGTGATTAACTTTGCCAAAATTAAGACAAAGGAGAAAATTATGCAAGCAGCCAGATGTAAGAAAAGCATCATCTACAAAGGAAGAAGTATCAGAATGACTGCAGATCTCTCAGCCGAAACATTTCAAGGCAGAAGAAGAGTCACTGACCTTCAGTATCCTAAAATAAAACAACTTCCAGCCCAGGATCCTGTATCCAGCTAAACAGAGTTTCATTTGTGATGGAGAAATCAAATACTTTAATGACATAGACATGTTGAAGAAATTTTCCATAACCAGCTCTCCAGGATATTCTCAGACCCATCCTCCACAATGAGCAGTGCAATGCTCTACCTCCAAAGTAAACTCACCCAGAAATTTTTGAATAAAACTCAACTTCCACAATGGTGAAAGGATTAAAAATGTCCACTGAACATCTGAAAATCATGACACCCAAAGTACAACCAAGCATAGCAATTCTGTCAATTAATGTGAATGGTTTAAATTGTCCTCTAAAGAGACACAGGCTGGCTGACTGGATACACAAACTCAGACCACATATCTGTTATATACAAGAATCTCACCTTACCTTAAAGGATGAAAATAGACTCAGGGTAAAGGGATGGACTTATATAATGCAGGCAAATGGAAACCAAAACAGCAGGGGTTGCAGTTAGTAGCAGATACAATTGGCATTAAACCAACAAAGATAAAGAAAAATAAGGAAGGTCACCACATTTTGTCATAGAAACACACAACATGAAGCGATTTTGATAATTAACATTTATGCACCCTACCAGAATGCTCCTCAATTCATAAAGCAGATCCGAATGGATATGAACAACTTGATAACTTCCTGCACTATAATAGTTGGAGATTTTAACACCCCTTTGACAGTTTTGGATAGATCCTCCAAGAAGAAACCAAAGAAATATTACACTTAAATCTAACCCTAGAACAAATGGACTTTACAGACCTCAACAGAACATTTCACCATAATAAAACTGAATATCTATTCTTCTCATCAGTCCATGGGTCATCCTCCAAAACAGATCTTATTCTGGGACACAAGTCAACCTCAGCAAAATTAAAAGGATAGAAATTATTCCTTGTATCTTCTCAGACCACCATGGAATAAAAGTTGAACTCAACAGCAACAGGAATCCTCATACTCAAACAAAGTCATGGAAATTAAATAATCTTAGGGTGAATGATAGCTGGGTCAAAGACTAGATTAAGAAAGAAATCATCAATTTTTGGAACAAAATGATAATGAAGACACAAATTATCAAAACCTGTGGGATACTGCAAAGGCAGTCGAAAGAGGGAAAATTATAACATTGGAAGCCTTCATTAAGAAAACAGAAAGAGAGGAAGTCAACAACATAATGGTTCATCTCAAACAACTAGAAAAGGAAGAACATTCCAACCCCAAACACAGGAGAAGAAAAGAAATAACCAAAATTAGGGAAGAATTAAATGAAATTGAAATTGACTGGGGAGCCCTCCTCATAAAATATTCACCAAAGCTGATTCTTTAAAGGGTTTTCCCTGCAATTTCTTCTGGTTTTTTATAGTTTCATGTGTTAAGTTTAAATCTTTAACACAGTGAGGGTCTATCTTAGTTAATGGTGAGAGGTGTGGGTCCAGTTTCAGTCTTCTATGGGTTGCTAGCCAGTTCACCCAGCACCATTTGTTAAATAGGGAGTCTTTTCCCCACTGAATGTTTTTAATTGGCTTGTCAAAGATCAAGTAACAGTAAGTAGCTGGATTGATCTCTTGGTTCTCTATTCAGTTCGAAACATCTACCTCTCTGTTTTTGTGCCAGTACCTTGCTGTTTTGATCACTATCAATTTATAGTAGAGTCTCAGGTCTGGTAGCATGATTCCTACTGCTTTGTTTTTATTTCTGAGTAATGTCTTGGCTATTCGAGGTTTTTTCTGATTGCATATAAAATGAAGTATTATTTTTTTGAGATCTTTAAAATATGACAATGCAGATTTAATAAGAATTGCATTAAAATTATATATTGCTTTGGGTAGTATAGACATTTTAACAATGTTGATTCTTCCCAGCCATGAGCATGGTATGTTTTTCCATTTGTTAACATTTTCAGCTATTTCTTTTCTTAAAGTTTTATAGTTCTCTTTATAGAGATCTTTCACATCCTTCGTTAGGTAAACTCCCAAGTATTTCCTCTTCTTTGGCACTACTGTGAAAGGAATAGAGTCCTTGACTGTTTATTTGGCTTGGCTATTGTTGGTATGTATAAAGGCTACAGATTTAAGAGTGTTGATTTTGTAGCCTGAGACATTGCTGTATTCCTTGATCAATTCTAAAAGTTTTGTAGTAGAATCCCTGGTGTTTTCCAGATATACATTGAGTAAGTAGTGGATGCATTATTTAAACTCATGACTATCTCACCCCCAAACACCTACTCTCATGCCACTCCTTTGTATGTAACTATATGATTCTTGAAATGTGCTGAATTTCATATCTAAAATGGTATATTTCAATCTTATGGTGCCATTCATGAAATGCCACTCCCTAAAAGAATAATATCCTCGCTCCTTTATATTTACGCCATCCCTCCATCCCTCCATTTACTCAATATATTCATTAAGCACCTTCTCCATGTCAGACTCTGAGTCAGACCCTGGGTAGTTATACAAGACCTGTGATAAATTAGTGGTTTCTATCCTGGGTAAATGTTATTATGCATATAATTTTTTCTGGGGGTGGGAAGAGTGGAGGAGTCATCTACCTGCATTCATCTAAGATCCTGAAAATTGAAGCTTTTAAAAAGTCTTAAAATTCTCCAACTATATACTTTCAGTATTTGTACCTCAATATTACATTTAATTCTGTTAATTTTGGCCAACTTTTTAAAATTTCAAGGCCACAGTGATCAAGACAGCATGGTACTGGCATAGACATAGAGACATAGATACTTGGAATCATATAGAAAACCTGGAAATGAAACCAACAACTTTCAGCTGTCTAATCTTTGATAAACCAAACAAGAGTGTTCCCTGGGGGAAAGACTCCCTATTCAATAAATGGTGCTGAGAGAATTAGATATCCGTATGTAAATGACTGAAACTGGATGTGCACCTTTCTCCCCTCACAAAGATTGATTCGAGATGGATAAAGGATTTAAATTTAAGGCATGAGATGATAAAAATCCTCAAAGAAAGAATTGGAAAAACACTGGAAGATATTGGCCTGGGGAAAG